>JAQQSU010014108.1:0-11497 GCA_028627135.1 Pseudochirops cupreus | reverse complement strand
GCCCTCTTTTTTCTATAAGTACATTTTAAAATTAATATTTTGTTAAAATATTAACATAAATATTTAAAAATCTAAAGATATACATGCCTAGAGTTAGGAAGACTCATCTTCTTGAGTCCAAAATCTGGCCTCAGATACTTCCTTAGGGCTGTGTGACCCTGGGAAAGTCACTTAACCCTGTTTGCCTCAGTTCATCTTCTGTAAAACCAGCTGGAGAAGGAAATGGCAAATAACTCTAGTACTTTTGCCCAGAAAACCCCAAAAGGGGTCACAAAGAGTCGAATAGTCCTGAAAAATACTGAACAACAACAAAACAATAAAAATATAGATGTGTGTGTATATATGTGTGTATTTTAACCTGATTAAATATATATTTGCATATGTGTGTATACGAAATAAATAATTTGTATATATTATACAAAATAAAATTAAAAACAAATTCCATCCTGCCCTTATGCATAGACTAATTTCACTGATTCTTTTATTACATAACTTAGTGTAACTATTCCTAATTTTGACTCACCTATGGAGCTATAAAACTTTGAAAAAAAGACCCACTTCCCATCTTTTGACAAATTAATAAACTGCTAAATATTTGGTCAATAGTCAAAGAGCTTTAGCTATTCTGTCTTATTAGTGATACTCTTACAATCTTTTCGATCACAACATGAAAACATGCTGCTATATCCCATCCTAGTTTCTCTGCTGAGCTCCAGTGCCATATTACCAAGAACGCGTTGTTCATTTTGAACAGGTCATCCTCCAACTAGCTCAAACTCAAAATGTCTAAAATAGAATTCATTATCTCCTCTCCCCCACCCCCCCAAAAAAATAAATCAGCCCTTCTTCAAAACTGCCTTTTTTCTGTCAAGGGCACCACTGTCCTCATAGTAATCCAGGTTTACCTTAAAACCTTAGTCTTCCTTACCTCCCATATTCAGTCAAAAACCAAATCATATCTTTTGCATATTTCCCCTTCTCTCCATCCACATAGACATAATCCTAACACAAGCCACCATAACCTCTTGCCTGAATTATTGTAGTAGCCCTGCCTCATCATAGACTTCCCATCCCTAACCATCCTCCACACAGTTGCCTAAATTATTTAAGCAAAATTGAGTTCTGATCATTTCACATATCATCCAAATTTAACTGTCATAGTTGCCTCTCTGGGATCTCTAGGGTCAAATACACATTCCTTTGTCTTTTAAAGATCTTTATAATCTGACTCTAATTTGCCTTTTCAGCATTATTTTGTGTCATTTAACTCATTGCAATTCATGATTCCAAAGACTGGATACCTTACTATTATTCAAAAATAGTAGTATCCTCTGTGCTTTTGTGTTGGCTGCCCTATGATTGGGATGCATTCTCTTCACATTTTTGCTTTTTAGAAACCCTGGTTTTCTTAAACGCCACTCTATTCATAAAATCTTTGTCCTCCCCCCAGTAGTGCTCCAACATTAATGTGCTTTTTACATGTTTCTATCTATCTATCTATCATCTATCTATCCATCCATCCATCCATCCATCCATCCATCCATCCCCATCCATCGATCCATCCATTGATCTATCCTTCCATCTCTCTCTCTCTCTCTCTGTCTCTCTCTCTCTCTCTCTCTCTCACTCTCTCTGTATGTATCTATCTATGTATCTATCTATGTATCTATATACCTATCTATCTATGTATCTATATACCTATCTATCTATGTATCTATCTGTGTATCCATGTATCTATGTATGTATCTATATACCTATCTATCTATCTATATACCTATCTATCTATGTATCTATCTATCTATCTGTGTATCCATGTATCTATGTATGTATGTATCTATGTATCTATCTATCTATCTATTCTACCTACTTATCTGCTAAATATGCAAAATGTATATACAAACATAAAGAGAACTAGTCCCTGCCTTTGAGGAGTGTGCATTTTAAAGGGGGTTTGCAGCTGTCTCCCTCATTAGAATGCATACTCCTCAAAGTTCCATATTCTTGTATCCCTAGCCAACACCATAGTTCCTGGAACATAGAAGGTGTAGAATAAATGCTTCTGAATGGACTGACAAATCCTGGACTTTAGCGGAGTCCTACCTTCTTTCTATATCTAGTTCCTTACAAGACTTAAAAAAAAAATCTCCTTTTTCCAATGTGATGATAGCAGAAAAGCCTTACAATACATGCACTTTCCTTTCCTCCAATTTCCAATGGCTTCACATATTACAGAGTAATGTCACTCAATACACAGCTAATTAATAATGTCACTTCTTGCTTATATAAGCTTTGCATTATTTTTAATGGAACCCAATAGAATAGTTTTAAAAGGCAGTTTTATAGAACTACAGAGGAATTACATAGTAGTTCTCCCTTATGGAAGTCTGATCCACATCCTTATACATTGTTTTGAAAGGGTTTTTTTCAGAAAATTAGCTTTTAGGTCATGACATAGAAGCCATCACCTCCGTATACTTCTCTTAGCTATGCTGTGGGCAATTTATTTCATTTATTCACGCAGGTTATTGTTTTGGCATGAATAGCTCGTGTTATGTGCTTACAGCACTTTTTTTGCCCATAAATAAAATGATTACAACCTCATTTTTACATCCTCTGAGAAACAACATGTTGCCCCTGGCCACCTATAGGGAGGATGATTCATTCTATGTAGAACTGAACTTCTTTTTTCTCTCCATACATAATTGCCCTGTTCTTTGTTCTAATTCACTTTACTCTTTTGTTTGAGAGGCAATATTGGATAGAGAACTGGCCTTAGAGTCTGGAGGACTTGGATAAAATTCCTGCCTCATATTTACTGGGTGTGTGGCCATAGGCAAGAACTTAACCTCTCATTGCCCTCAGGCATCTCTCTAAATGATGAGTTGCAGAGCAGATACTGATCTAAATCAGTAAAGAATTTGCTCATTGGAAGTTCCTTAAGAAATCATATTAAAAGTCTGGTTTCTTATCACACAAAAACAACACGAAAGAACAATCACACCAAAACAAAGTGCTACCTATTTGCCTCTAATATATTTTTTCTTTTTTTCCCCCAATCTCCCCCCACTTCTTACTCATCTAGTTCTCCAATATAACTCTGTGCTGGTTTTATCCCTTTCCAGTATTTCTTTACCAAATCTTTCTGCCTCTCTAAAGATTTAGTCCTTGACCCCCTTCTTTATTCCTTTTCACCCCTTCACTCACTGACCTCATTTGGTTGAATGCTTTAGTTACAACAGCTATGCTGACAATTCCAGAACCTGTCCCTCCACCCTTGACCTCTGTCCCAATGTATCACTAATCTGTCAGTCATAGATCCCCTCCTGGGCATTCCAGCTCAAACTCAACCTATTTAAGAAGAGATAATTTTTCCTTCTGTGCCTCCTCCATCCCACTGCTCACATCACCTTGGGCAACTCTCTTGCCTGTTTTTGTATACAGTTTCGAGGAATGTCAATATCCAGTTGGACGTCTAAGGACAGACAATTCCACAGTCTGGGGCCATTATAGCCAGCAGAGTTTATGTCCATGTCTGGACATACTAGGGACAGTCAGCATTTGATTCTGGAAGGGAATAATTACTAATTACTAAAGGCCAAGCAGAATGAGTAATTAGTTTCATAGCAGAAATTAGCTTTCAGTCAGGAAGTCAAAATACTTTATTTTTCATTTAGTACATGAGAAAGGCAGAGTGATACAATGACCTGGGTCCTCTGTGACATACTCCAGGAAAGGAATTAACTCCTTCAGGTCAGATAGCAGAGTAAATTAGTACTTCAGACATGCTATGTAGCTACAGAGTGGTGCTGTGACTAAAGAGTGGCAGTCTTCAAGCTAGGTTAGATCCAAGTTCAAATCCTGCCTACAAGTCATTTAGCTTCTATATGCCTCCATTCTTTTATCCAAAGAACAGGGATAATAAATAATAGTACCTACCTCCCAGGGTTGTTGTGAAGGTAAAATGAAATAATATTTGTGAAGCGTTTTGCAAATCTTAAAGCATCATATAAATGTTAGCTATTATTATGCTAAATATTGCACAAATCCCAATGATTTATGCCAATTTTGGAGGAAGCTCAGTTTTATTTATTAAAATGCTTGAATTTTAGGATGTGTTAAAGTGATTTTTAAAAATTGCTTTCAAATTACATGACCACACATGAAGAATCTATATCAAATTGCTTGCCTTCTTAAGGAAGGAGGAAGGAAGGAAGGGAGAGAATGAGAGAATTTGGAACTCAAATTTTTAAAAAAGAATTTTAAATTTTTATTTATGTGTAATTGAAAAAATTGTTCAAAATTGCTTTCAAGGAACACTATTGCTAAGAAAGAAGAGAGTTCTCTTTTTGTTTCTGAAAACCTATGAATGCCTTAAAAAGGATCAATCAGGAACATTTATTAAATCCTTCTTATGTTGGCAATATACTGATCCCTGAAAATATAAAGACCAAAGTTAAATTATCCCATCCTTAGGTAGTTTATATTCTAAATTTGGAGATTTTGTCCACATGTACAAGTATAGAATATAGACAAAATGAATTTGGTGTAGCTTTGTCACACTAGGAGCTGGGGGTGGGGGAGGAGGGAAACCTGAAAGACTTCATGAAATAGGATCCTTCCAAGTGAGCTAGGAGGCACAGTGGATAGAATGCTGAGCCAGGAATCAGGAGTACTCATCTTCCTGATTTCAAACCTGGCCTCTAACACTTACTACCTGTGTGATCCTAGGCAAGTCACTTAACTCTATTTGCCTCAGTTTCTTCATCTGTAAAATGAGCAGGAGAAGGAAATGGGAAATCCCTCTAGTATCTTTGCCAAGAAAACCCCAAATGGGGTCATGAAGAGTCAGATGAGATTGAAAGGATTGAACAACAAAATTCTTGAGTAGCAATCTTTACATACAAAAAGCTTTCAAAATCTTGACAAGGAAATTGGTTGCCCAAAATAAATTCCTGTTTAGACCTGTCTCTGAAAATTGGTGCTGTGGTGCCTTAGTAATAGATTAGAATGCCAGAGAACTAACAATATTCTCTGATCAAGATCCCATAAATGTATGACTATGTATGTTTCCAATGTATTTATATTAAAATTATGTCTTTAAAAAAGATTGGCAAATGGAGACATTGAACCACCATTAAAACCCATTGTATTTTGGAATGAAATGTTGCCAACTTATTTTATGATGCAGTTAAGGGCATATGATGGGGTAGGGTTGTGACATTCCAGTCCAGGAAATGATTATTGTGTTCACTATTGGATGATGGGGAATGGTATCCCTTTTCCTCAGTACCACTTCTAAAAGCGGGAGATATCTCCCAGTAATATTCAGCTCTGCAGAAGATAGAATATGCATTGTGGAGTCAAAGGACATAACTTCGATATCTGCTTCTGCCACTTACCTAAATATTTCACATCATCCCAGACATTTCCCATCTCTGGGCCTTAGTTTTTTTTCCTAATAGGTGGGTAAGAGTGAGAGTGAACTAGGTGAGCTCTTAGGTTGCTTCCAGTTCCAAATCCTATAATCCATGGAGGGTATTTTTTTTTTCTCTGTAGAACTCAAGGGAATTTGCTCTTATATAAGAGATGGATTTGAAGTATACTGCAGCTCTAATTTCACATTAATAGCATAACACCTTTTGTCATTGACACTATTGTGATGATTTAGGCTTCAAAATACTTGATCTCTTCTAGGCACCAACTGTCTTCTGTTCTGACCTTTTGGTTTGCTGTCATTCAAGTAAGTTCATTCTTGATTCAATCATGGAATACCAGGTAGAGGTACTAGCTAAATGTACAGACATACCTTTTGGAACCCTGAAGGAATTAGCAAATTTCTTTTATTTGGACCCCAGGTTCAACCCCTTGGTTTTTAATGGAAACTCATTGACATTAAGTTCACCTCATTCATCAATTTGGAAATGTCACCATCTGTAAGGACTCAAAAGCCTTCTAATTCTTGAAAAGAAAATATTGAATGTTGTCTTTTTTAATACTTTTCACTTTGCCATGTTCTTTGCTGCTCCCCACCCACCTCTTGCCTTTTGTTTTCACTTTTTCCCCATCTTCTTACCACTGAGCCCCCCTCTTTCAAAGCTCTTACTGTTCTGTCTCTGCTAAGAATCTCTTCTTTTAACTGATGTGGAGTGAAATAAGCATAACCAGGAGAATATTGTACACAGTAACAGCAACAATGTGTGATAAACAACTTGGATAGACTTAGCTCTTCTCAGCAATACAGTGATCTAAGACAATTCCAAAAGACTCATGACAGAAAGTGCTATTCACATACAGAGAAAGAACTATCAAGTCTCAATGCAGATTAAAGCATACTGTTTTCTCTTTTTTTTTCTTTCTTGTGATTTTTCCATTTTGTTCTCATTCTTCTTTACAACATGTCTAATATGGAAATGTTTAATTTCAATTATACATACATAATCTAAATGAGATTGCTTACTGTCTTGGACAGGGGGGAGGGAGAAAAAAAATTGGAAGTCAAAATCTTTAAAAAGTGACTGTTGAAAACTATCTTTACATGTAATTAGAAAAAAATAAATTCTATTAAGTAGGGAGGGAAAGAGTCTTTTTTTGTAACATCTTCATGATATCATATTCATATTTGCATTAAAAATTCTTAATGATGTCTAGTAATTTTTAAAAATTCTCAATATCTCATGCAGCATGGAATAAAGAACTCTGAACTTGGAGGCTAGTATTGTGACTATGTGTGTGGAGAGAAGGTATACTTTAAAAATATGTCATGAAACTAAAACAACAAGATTTGACAACAGTCTGGGACAGTGAAAATTTGAGGATGACACCAAGATTGTCAACCTGAGTGAATGGAAGGATAGTCATACCTTTAACAGTAATAGCAAAGTTCAGAATATGGAAGATTTTTTTGGGGGGGGTGGGGATGGTTAAGGAGTTCTGAGTTAATGAGTTTTAGACATGTTGAGTTTTAGACCCCTAAGAAACACTAACTTTAAGGTGTTCAAAAGTTCAAGATATCCATAACCAGTTGGTGATATGAGTGGACCTCAGAGCTAGGGTTGAATCAATACATCCATGTGCATAGAGATGATAATTGAACCCATTGGATCTCATGAGATGAACAAATGAGAGAGTATAGAAGGAGAAGAGAACAGAGATCCTGACAGAGCCTTGGAAGACAGACATGCTTAGTTAGTCATTGTGACATCGAGATTTCAGGTCCCACAAGAGCAGAGGATTGTACCCTGTTGGTACTTATAAGTTGATGTTGTTCATTTCATTTCTACTACAAGAAAGGATCCATTGATCTACATGTGAAAGAATAATTATTTCAGGGTCACACAAAATTGAGAAAAATATTGAAATCCTCTGCAAATGGTGCTAAAAGCTGAGCCAAGCAAATTATAAATTTTGATGGGATTATATTTAGACCTTAGAGTGAGGACCCTGGAGAGGAATGGAAATAGAAAAGACAAGTCCCACCCATGTGTGCACAAATGACTGAAAAGAGAATAAAGAATGTCTGGATCCCACTAATGCCTGTGAAGTTACTCAAACTGATAATTCAGGGCTTGGAGCCACATGTGGTACCTTACATAGAGTACCCAAGTTGCTATTCACTTACACTCCTTTAGTGTTCCTATAAGGCAAGTCTTCCTGTAAGTGGTACATACATTATAGAAAAAATTATCTAGTTACTCATCTGACAAAGATAAGTGTCACTACCCTCTTGAACTGGAGAGTGACACATAAGTCATTTCTCTTTATTCTCCTTAATGGACCATAGCTGTTGTTATGGGCAGCAGTGCATGCTGATCTTATATTTGCACCCTAATTATAAATTTTATAATTTATTACAAGTTTACTGTCTTCTTTCTTAGGAATAGAGATGAAGGACTGTATTTTCCAAATTTTGTAAGTTTTGTTTGCAGCTATTTTTTATCAGCTACTCATATTAGTTGTCTGACCAGCCCAGGTCAGTTGTGTGGACTCCTTTTTCCCCTGTAAGCAGATTAGTGGGGTCCTAGCCAGGGATACGCAATGGGGTGTGGGAGGGAATACAGGGTCAAGACACAATTCCATGAAGCCAACATCAAACAGGCAGAATCTAAGGCAAGACACAGGCTCACCCATACCAAAAGCAACAGGGGACATTATAGCAAACACTGCAGAAGGAGATGTCTTGGGTGCATTTGCGTCTGAACAACCATGGTGACTGCAAAACTGCATATTTCTCCTACTCTGCAATAGCTTGTTTTATGTAGGCTGAAACATTTCCCGTTTGACAACATCCTTTTGGGCTTCTCCATCATGTCGTCTCATTGGGTACCTCTTCTGCCCATCTTCAGCTTCCTTTTGTATGTCATCTTCCCTCATTAGACTGTAAGACCATTGAGATGAGGGATTGTTTTTCTTTCTTTTTTCTTTTTCATGTTTGTATCAGTGATTTACACAGTATCTGAAACACAGGAAGAATTTACTCAGTGTTTACCAACAAACTGATAAGGAGCTAGGACACATAACTAGTTGAAGAGTCATCTTCAGTGCTGGTTTTCTTGACTAGGCTAGCTCCCTTCTAAAAGGGTAGCAACTGATGAGAAAGCATCTCTGAAATGCTGTCTACATGGTTCTTCTTCTGCTTCCATTCTTCAATTTTCCTGATGTCTTTATAATCAGCTCTGCCCCTTGTGATTGTGTACTGGATATGGCTTTCATTGAGTGCAAGGGAGTGTCTTTTCTTCTGGACATATTTCTGTGTGCCAGAGCATCTGGATGGCTTACCTGTTGCCATCAGGTAGGGAATTGAATTTTTGATGTTCACATTCCTTATCATAATTGAAATTAAGACACTCTATGCTGAGGAGGAGAATCAGTGTTCTTTTTAGTTTGGTTAAGATGATTTAAAAGTTTTTTTCAGAAGGAACTTTGTAAGAAAAATGTGCCACCGTCCCCCCACTCCTTTTCCTCCTTGTGAGCACTGCTCTAAATGTGAATACATAGAAGCTTGCGTTAGATTTAAAAAACTGAACAGCTTTGGTGGCTAGGTAGCATAGCGAACCGAGCACTAGCCCTGGAGTCAGAAGGACCTGAGTTTGAATCCAGCCTTGGACAGTTAATACTTACTAGTCGTGTGACCTTGGGCAAGTCACTTAACTCCAATTACCCTACCTTCCCCCCTTCAAAAGGCAAAAACAACAATAAAAAAAGAACTTGAACAGTTGCTTGATGGAAGAAGTACTCAATGAGGCATCAGGATCACAAGGTTTCTGTTCCAATTATATTGCAGGCAAGCCATCCCCTCATTTGGGGAACCAATTTTTGCACCTGAGAAATGAAAGCTGAATTAGATAATCTCTAAGGTCATTTCTAGCTCTAATTATCTGTGATGTAGGAGCATAAGAGTCAAAGTAGAGAAATTTAGGTTTTGAGGTCTTAGATGGGAGTAAGTTGGATAGGAAAAATTGATGATTTGAGTCTTTTTGGATTTCTGAATTTAATGTCTTTGTAATTAGTAATAATTATTGAGAAGCAGGATGGTGTGTTGGGGAGTTAGGAAGACCTGGGTTTATATCTTGCAACATTGACTGCATGACTCTGGACAAGTCAACCACCTTCTCATTGCACCAGATTAGCCCTATAGGACTATAAAATACAGGGTAGGTAGATTTTCATTGGTGGAAAGAGCTACTCCCCTGGAAGTCCCAAATATTAATGCAACCACGGGTCTAACTTCCATCCTTCCCCCCCCCCCCCACTCCCAGAAAAAGAAGTTTCATATACCCCTTCAACTTAGAATTGGTTAGGTTCTTCAATTCTCCATTGTTCAGTGTTCCAATTTCATTTCTCATTCTACACTTGGTAAGAATATAAAATGGAATACTTTTGTCATCACTTAGCCAGATGTGAGATCTGTGTGAGATCATTCTGTATTTTACTTTGTTGCTTCTTTTTTTCCTTCCTATCTATTGTCCCCTCCTCCCTCCCCCAAAAGCAATCAGTCTGACTTTAAGCCTTCATAATTCAGCATCTTTTCCCACTTCTCTCGTAGAGAGGATAGGATTATAGTGGAGAGTTTTCCTTAGAATTACCAGGCTCTGCCACTTACTAATTATTTAAGCATGGGCAAGCTCTTACCTGCATTGAGCATTGGATTTCTCATTTGTTAATTATGGATTATAATAAATACAGATTATAATTATGAAATATAATATATAATTACATCATCTATCTCATTCAGTTGCAGTAAAGATTTATATAAAATGTTATATAAAATAAGTGATTAATATTTCTACCTCTGTATATTTTAGTGGTAGTGGAATAGGGACTAAAGAGTTAAATTATTGTACAGTCAAAGTAGGTTTAATATTTTAAAACTCTAACTCAGAACACCTTATGACATAGCATTGCTATTAACTTCTCATGTTTCTTTAATTGAGTGGCAGAGGAGAGATTGTGTCAACCCTGTTCCTTTTTGTTTTGTAAATTACAATGGCCTTAGGGCTGCATTATTTTATACACTGTCTTCTTACTCTGTAAGGAGTTAGTCTGAACTGGGCAGACTTCAGAGCAAATCACTTAGTAGCAAAGCCAGACCACTTGAGTCAGGTTTCTTCTGGGAATAAAAACACACTTAAATGGGGGTATTGCCCACTAGAATAGAACAGCAGCCCTAATAACTTATGAGAGTGTGAATAGTAGTTTTCAAGTACATTAAAGGGCTGGAGATGGAATTTCTGGATTTCACTACCATTCTTGCATACTTAACCAGGATATCTGACATTGTGGAGGTTTCATCATTGCTGTGAAGGAAGGTGAGGACACTGGTGCTGGGGACTTTCTACCTTTCAGAAGAAGCTGGGCCCTTTCATACAAGTGACAGTGATAAGTTGAGATAACTCTTCTCTGAATCTTGAGATCACAATCTATGACCTAGCCTCTTCCTAGGCCAGAGGTATCAAACTTGTAGCCCACCGGCTGCATTTGACCCACAGTGCTCCTTAGAGCCCCTGAACCAGATTAAATTATAATTGGGAAATATTTAACAAAATAAATCAAAATAAATACATCACAGATAAAACTAATATGTATTTTTCAAAGTCAGTAAGTGGCCCTTAGGAATCTTTATGCAAGGTTAAGTGACATCCATTTCTATTAAAGTTTGACCCCCATTGCCTTAGCCTATCTACTCTTGGGTTCTGATGCAATTCCTGGTTTGAATCCTCCTTAGACTGCTTCTGGCTCTGTTCATCCATGATTGTACATATTAATGGTTGATTCTGATAATTCCATGTACAAGAACTTAGCTATAAACACCATCAACCAATTGAGCTGGTCCATTGATGAAATATAAAAGGGGGTATGAAAAAAATGGGCAACTCAAATAATACTGATAACAGTAGGCCCCTGCTGGGTATGTTTATCTTACAAGTGAAAGCTATGTGATTTAAATGGAGGCACCTAAGGCATGAAGAAACATTAGAGATTTAAAGATAGAAAGAATCTG
>JAQQSU010014107.1:0-11497 GCA_028627135.1 Pseudochirops cupreus | reverse complement strand
AATCTTTCTTCACCTCATCTCTAGCTTTAAGGCATTCTTCATATTTATTGGAGGCCTCTGGTGGGGGCACTCTGGCTGCGCTCTCCTCCTCCCTCTCTCTCCCATGATCTTTCTTTACCCCAAAGAAGGTATCAAGGGTTTGAGAGCTGTTCTTACTTTGCTTCTTATGCTTATTCTTACTCATGGTTGTTCAGACCGTGATGTTTTTTTTTAAAATCTCTGTGGGGCTCTGCTTCCAGAAGGGAAAGCTCTGTCCCAAATTGCTGGGGTCCTCCCAGCTGCTGTAGCTCTTAGGGAGAGGCTGGGAACTCTTCCTATATACTTCCAGCAGACTGGATAATAAAGACCCCAAGACTGAGGCCCAAGATGGCGATCTGTCCAGGCCACTCAGTGCGAGATCTCTGGCCGAGAACAATCGCTCAGTCCCCCTGCTGCCTGCAGGCCATGGGCGGGAAGCTGTAACGCCAAGGCGGGTGCAAAACCTCTGCCTTTAGCTTTTCCACTCTGGAGGCCTTCCAGCTGGACTGCTTATCTCCCCCTTTCACAATTCCCATTCACAGCTGCTGCTAATCTGCTCACCTGAAGCTCCTCAGCTCCTGCACTCCTCTCGTCCAGCCGCCCCCAGGGCACAGCTGCGGCTTCAGGGCAGGCTGGTTTCCGTTCACAGTGCTGATATGGTTCCTCGTAGCCGAGCTGACTTTAGTGGGAAGTATCTTTGTGTAGGTTTTGGAGTTCTAGGATTGGTTTAGAGTCCTATTTTATGGGTATTTTGGGGTGGCTATGTAAGAGCTGCGATATGTTGCCACTGCTACACCGCCATCTTGGCTCCGCCCCCCCCGTAATAATCATATTCTTAAGATTTACAGATAACATTTTCCATATAAGTAAAAATTTTGTCTTTGTTTAGGTCTTTATAATTGATATTTAATATTTACCTTCTCATCTTTTTCCTGTCTAGCAGGTCAAATTTTCCATTTATTCCTTTTTTTTTTTCCTTCACAAATACCTGAAAGTCTTTTATTTCATTAAATATCCACTTTTTGTCGATTCAGGATAACATTAAACTTTCCTGGTTAATATATTATTGACTAGAAGCTAAGTTCCTTTGTACTTAGGAAAATATTGTTCCACAAGTCATTCAAAAAAAAAAAAAGAAAGTATTGTTCCATGAATTTCATTCATTTTTTTTTTTAATAAAGAAGCTGCTAAATCTTGTGTTTTCTTGAATGTAGCTCCACAGTATTTAAATAATGTTGCTTTTTTTTCTAATTTCTTTGTAGTATTTTACCCTTGACCTGGGAGCTTCAAAACTTAACTAAGATTTTGCTGTGAGTTTTCATCTTGGATCTTTTTCAGGTGGTGATCAGCAGGTTTTCCTATTTCTATTTCATTCTCCTCTAAACCTTCAGGGTAATTTTCCTTAAAAATCTCTTGGAGGATAATAGCTAGGCTATTAAAAAAAAATCTTAACTTTCAGGTAGCACAACCATTCTTATATTCTCTCTCTTCCATCTGTTTTCTATGTCAGTTGTTTTTCCATTAAGATTTTTCACATTCTTTTCTGTTTTTGATTCTTTTGGTTTTATTATTTCTTGGTATCTTTTTAAATTATTAGCTTCCCATTGCCCAAATCTAATTTTAAGGTGTTTTTCTCTTCCTGAAGTTTTTGAATCTCTTTTTTCCTATTTGTTGACTTTCATTTCATAATTTTCTTTATTTTCTTTCATTACTCTTATTTTTTCCTAACTTTCATCAACCTCTTTAAAGCACCTTTAAAACTCTTACAGAAACACTTTTTGAGTTCAAACATTTTGTATTTTCCTTTAAGACAGAACGAGGTGGGAGAGGCACAGTGAAGATGGCAGAGTAAAAGCAAGAAGTTGCTTTAGCTTGTCCCTCAATCACCTCCAAATATCTAAAAAAAAATGACTCTAAACAGCTACAGAATCCATAAAATGACAGACTGAAACATATCTCTAGCTAAAGGTAGCCTGGCAGGTTGACATTTAGGGTCTATTACACTGGGCTAGGAGCAGAGCACAGTCCTACAAGGCCCCCACTAGCACAGACCAGGATGGAGAAGGCCTCAGGGGATTTAATCACTGGCAGCTGTGTTGATTCCCAGACTTTTCAATCAAAAAACACAAAATACAAAGTAAAAGGTCAGTGGGGAAACTCTGTTGGACCTGACTGAGAGAAGAGTGAGGTTTGAGGTCCAGGCCCAGCCCCTAGGGCAACAGAGGTGGCAGTGGTGGCAGCAGCAACAGTGCCTGCTTCTAGAGCTCCAGGTCCACAGATTGTGGGGGGATCACATATACATACATAATAAATTTTTATATATGTATATGTGTATGCATATATATGTGTGTATGTTTGTATGTATGTGTTTGTTCATGTATGTATGTACAGAGGACACAGGGTGAGTTGAATGTGAAGGGATGCTATCTAAATGATCAAATTAAGGGGCAAGAGAGGAATATATTCATAGAAGTAGAAAGGTTGAGATAGAATAGGGTAAATCATCTCACATAAAAGGGACAAGAGAAAGCAGTTACAATGGAGGGGAAGAGCAGGGAGGTGAAAGCAAATGAGTCAACCTTACTCTTGTTGGACTTGGCTTACAGAGGGAACATACACACTCAGTTGGGTATCTTACCCTAGAGGAAAGTATCTGGCAAGGGAATAAGTAAGGGGCGGGGGGGAGCAGGGGGAGGGGGTTGATAGAAGAGATGGCATGTTGAGGCACGGCATAGTAAGAAACAAACAATTTTTAAAAGAAAAAGGGTAAAAGAAGTTAGAACTAGGTGTCTCAACTTCATTACCTTCTTCTGAGTTTAAGCTCAGATCTTCACTATCACCATATTAGCTATGTATGGTTTGGCACTGTCTTTTTTGCATCACCATCTTCTTCTTTCTTCTTCTTCTCCTTCTCCTTCTTCTCCTCCTTCTTCTCCTCCTTCTCCTTCTCCTTCTCCTTCTCCTTCTCCTTCTTCTTCTTCTTCTTCTTCTTCTTCTTCTTCTTCTTCTTCTTCTTCTTCTTCTTCTTCTTCTGTTAACTTTATGTTAAAATCAGGCTCTAATCTCATGATGTGATGTACAATATCTCAGACTTCAGTTTTTTGTCATTATTTTCAGATTTTGATCAGGGCCTGGTTTCAGGTATTCTCCAATCCTGAGTCACAACCAGGGCCATTTCCAGTGCTGTCGCTGGAAATGCTCTCATTTCTTGTGGTTTCTCTTGCACCTGCAAGCTTAAGTTTACCTCTCAGAATGCAAGCAGTTGCCAAAACTCATCTCTATAATGTCTTTCACATTTGGGCCTTTTTCTGCTGTGAACCACAGCTTTGGTTCAGTACCTAATCAATTCTCTCTTGGACTATTTCATTATTCAGAAAATTGTTTTCCCTGATTCAAATTTTGTACCACTTTGTTTCATTCTCAACACTCTTATAAAAAATGGTTTTTTCTAAATCCCAAGTCTAACCATGTTAGGCCGCAAAACACCTACACTTCCTCCCTCCCTCCTTTGCTCCCTACCTCTCTCTCTCTCTGTCTCTTTGTCTCTCTGTCTCTCTGTCTCTCTGTCTCTCTCTCTCTCTGTCTTCCTACTTGTCTCTCTATTTCTCTCTTACACACATGAACACACACACACACACACACACACACACACATACAGGCACACACTTGATTGGGTCTCTATTAAGATCAGGATCAATAATAAACTCTATAAATGCTTTTGTTTGGCATTTAAAGCCTTTCACAATGTAGCCACAATTTATCTTCCGAGTTTGAATATACAATAATCCCCTTCCTGTACTCTACCATCCAGCTAATCTAGCTTTTTATATTCTTTATGTTCACACAAAAGCACAAGTAAAATAAATAGGAAATTAAGGCATGATACCATCAATTCATGATACCATCAGCCATAAAAGGAAAGAAAAAAAATGAGTTCTAAATTGAATTTAATTAAAAAGAGAAAATTCACTTTTGTTTAATACTTTTGAATGTATATTATGAATGTGTACACATAGTTACATATAATTCCTGCTGAAAAGCCTATAGGGTGTTCCAGAAGTTATAATGCACTTTTAAGCATTAATAACTTCAGGAGTATAAGTGCTATAAACTTAGAAATTTTAATTACCTTTATTTAAAAAAATATTGATATATTTCTCTTTATAATTTAACTACCATCTTGTGTTACATGTAACTCTTGCATATTTTCTTATTTTGAAAAATTTGTCATTAGAAGCTACTCAACGTTTGCAACAAATTTTATTTAAAATTCAAATTTAAGAACAATAAGTCTTTAATGTATATATGACACCTTTGACATGGTCCCACAAGAAAAAAAAAATAATGGAGAAATATCATAAAGCAATGGTGGCCAAGCCAAAGGATTTCCTTTACTGACTCATCAGCGTGAGAAAGTACCAGCCAAAAATTATCCCACTTACAATGCCAATCCACAATGACAGGGCTCCCTTATTATGATTAAAATTATGTATGTGTATTTGTGTGTACATATGTACTTCCAAAAATAATGTTTTGTTTATTTTTGTTAGTTGATACAATTTATAGTTTGAAGATATTAAAGCTTAAAACTGCTAGTCTTTGGGTGCCCCTAGATTTTAGAAGCGCTTTGTTATGAAAATTTTCAATAATTAACATTTTTAAAAAATTCATCAGTTTGACTAGCTTCATTAATCAAGTTAATTGAGTAATTGATTACTTAAATAATTATTAATTATAATCCTAGGGGAGTCATTTTCTAGGACACAAAATAACTTTTTAAAAAATATAATGAAATATATCAAATTATCAAAAAATTTACCATTAATAAACAGAATTTTAAAATATTGCTTATTACATCTTTATTTCATCCTTGTTAATTTATTTTTTGTGAATGTTTCATAATTCATGCACATATCTAATAGTACAGTAGTACATGCATGCAATTGCTGAATGAATATTCATATTTTGGATATATACGCTTAAATATTAATGGTGAGTTTGGAGAGAGAATACAATATGATAAGGGTAAATTCTTACACTTTAATTAAATAAAATTCCCAAGAATAAGATGGGGAGAGCATTTCTAGAGAATTTATTTCCTGAAAAGGGTTTTAGTAAATCACAAGCTCATTATGAAACAATAGTCATATGATGTTGCATACCCCATTACTTCCTCCCCTGAACCATGTGATCTTACACCACATTAAGAGAGGCATACCTTCAGGAATAAGGAGATTTCATATTTCCTATGTATTTCTGCCTTAGTCAGACTAAATCTTCAGCACTGTATTCAGTTATGGAAACCACAAATTAAATAGAATGTTGAGGTGGTGCAGTCAATAGGGCACAGCACTTGGAATCAGGAAGACTCATCTTCATGAATTCAAATCTGGTCTCAGATATTTACTATGTAACCGAGGACAAGTAACTTGACTCTTCTTGACTCTTGGGCTGGAAATTTGTTTTACACTCTCTTTTGTGGATTCTCCTCTCTAGAATTTATTTGGTCATTTTAAAAACATATTTGGTGGGGCTTGGGGGAAAACTCAGGTAAATCCTTGCCTTTTCTCTACCATCTTGTCTTCATCTCTCCATGAGTGGTAATAATTAAAAGCCATTACAAGTATGTCTTTTTTTTTCTGTTTTTTCCTATAACTCATTTAAGTTTTCCTCTGAGAATTTATATTTTATGTCGGTTTGTGCAAATATATTTGTTATTGATAGAATTGCTACAGCTGAAGCATAACAGATTTAACCCAGCCCCTTGCGTTTTCTCTTTGTTTCTCTTTGTTTCAAATTTGTTTCATACTTTTTTTATTCTGGTTTTTAATCCATTCTGCTATCCAGTTCCATTTTATAAGTGAATCATCCAATTCACATTCACAGTTATGATTATGAACTGTGTATTTCTCTTGATCTTATTTTCCTCTTGTTTATCCTTCTCTCTCTCTCTCTCTCTCTCTCTCTCTCTCTCTCTCTCTCTCTCTTTCTCTCTCTCTCTCTTTCTCTCTCTCTCTCTCTTTCTCTCTTTTTTCCTCATTGAAAGTCTATTTTGTTTCTGACTAGTACCTCCCTCCATGCACTCTCCCATCTTTCAGTCTTCTTGTCTTTTTTCTGTCCCCTTCCCCTACTTCTTCCCTTTGGGTAATACAGATTTCTATACTCAACTGAGAGTGTGTGTTATTCCCTTTTTCAATCAATGTGGGTGAGGATAAGATTCAAGGATTGTTTACTTTTTCATCTTCACATAAAAGCTCTTGTTTTATTCCTGTTTCATATGAGATAGTTTACCCTATTCTCCTTTGCCTCTTTTCTCAGTGAACCTTTCTTTCTCCTCTTTTAATTCTCTTTTTAAAAATTATTCCATCATAGTCATCTCACACCTGTGACTTCTGTGTATGTTTGTTCCTTCTAACTACCCTAATAATGATAAAATTATTAGGAATTACAATTATCATCTTCCAATATAAGCATATAAACCTTTTATGCTTATTGATTCTCTTTTGATTTCACTGTCATATTTACATTTTTATGCTTTTCTTGAGTCTTGTATTTGAAAATTAAATTTTCAATTTGGCTCTGGTCTCTTCATCAGAAATGTTTAGAAAGCCTCTATTTTATTAAATATCAATATTTTCCCTGAAGGATTATATGAATATGATATATAATGTATCCAGTTTTGCTGTGTAAGTTACTTTTGGTTGTAATCCTGGTTCCTTTGCCCTCTGGAATATCATATTCCCTGATCTCCAAATGTTTAATGTGGAAGCTGTTCAATCCTGCACAATCTTTACTGTGGTTCCATGATATTTACATCGTTTCTTTCTGGCTATTTGCAATATTTTCTCCTTGACATGTAAGCCTCGAAATTTGGCTATAATATTGCTGGGAGTTTTCATTTTGTATCTCTTTAAGTAAGTGATCAGTGAATTCTTTCAATTTGTATTTTATCCTCTGGTTTTCACATATCAGTTCAGTTTTCCTTGACAATTTTTTGAAATATGATTTCTAGGCTCTTTTTTGATCATGGCAGTCCAGAATTTCTTAAGTGTCCTTTCTTGGATGTATTTTAGAACTCAGGTTTGTTTTTTTTTAATGAGATTTTACCTTTTCTTCTACTTTTTTCATTCCTTTAGCCTTGTTTTATTATTTCTTGATATCTCATGGAGTCATTACCTTTCACTTGCCCAATTCCAATTTGTAAGGAATTATTTTCTTCAGTGAAATTCTGTACCTCTTTTTTCATTTGTCTAATTCTGTTAAGGCGCCATATTCTTCAGTGTTTTTATGCCTCTTTTGCCATGCTATTGACTCTGTTTTCACATTTTTCTTGCATCATTCTTACTTATTTCCCCAATTTTTCCTCTTTTTTATTTGATTTTAAAATCTTTTAACTCTACCAGGACTTTTTTTGTCTCATGACTAATTCCTCTTTTCCTTTGAGACTGTGCTTGTAACTGTTTTGACTTTGATTGTTTTACTCTGAGTTTGTGTCTTGATCATCACTGTCACCACTAAAAAAAAAAACAAACAACTTCCTATGATCATATTCCTTTGTTGTTTGTTTGTTTGTTTGTTTTTGTAGCCCAATTTTTGATGATTAAATTTTTGTTAAATTTAGACTCTGTCCCAGGGATAGAGAAGACACTGGCACAAACTTCAGGCCTCTATTGCTGCTCTTTTCAGTGATAGCTTTGTGGGTCTGTGGGGTTTTGGTGCTTCCAAGTAGTATGCTCTAAGAAGAGGTTTTTATCACTGCTCTCCTGTTTTGAGTGTTAAAATTCCTCCTCACCCTGTTACTGTAACCCAGTCCAGCACTCTCCTGAAGCTGCAATTACTAATGCTCCCCTGTCTAGGAATTGAGACCAGGCTCTCTACTCCCTCTTGAGTGACTACAAGCATTCCCCTCCTCCCAGAAACTGTGATATGGGTTACTTTCCTCTCGAAGACAGGAGTGTAATTGCTCCTTCTGGCTGAAGAATTGTTAACTGAACTATGTATGGATAATTCAACAGTGTCCTTCACCCACTGCCAGCAAAATGTTCCCTGAAATCTCCTTCCAATCATTTCTCCCATCCTCCAAACTTCTGTGAGATCAGAACTTCCAAAACTGCTGCTACTGCAAATGCAGTCACCCTCAAGGCACAGCCAATGTTGCCTAGACCATGTCTCAGGGGCCCACCACCATCATGGTGAGACAAAGCTTTTCTGTTGACCTCTTGAGATGTTGGAAAATTGTTTCACGTGAACTTGTATTTGTTCTTCTAATTTAGAATTCAATTCAAGGCATTATATTATAGTTATCTTGAGAGTAATTTGTGAAAGCTTGGCTGAGGACTACTCCGATCTACCATCCTGTGTCCACTCCCTCCACCACCACCCCCATACTACTGATATTCTTTCTAAAAATGTTTCAAACTTTTCATTATTGAAAAGTCATCTTTATTTTCCTGCACAATTAAGCTTAGTCTTGCAGTCCAGGTCACTTTGACCTGCATCTCTAACTCCATTGCTCTTTAGATATACCATTCCTTCGTCCTTTTTAGAGTGGGTATGAAGTAATCTTGCATTATTCAAAAATATTCATGCATTTATATTTGAAGGTTTTTCTCCCATCTATTATATGATTTGTAGTTTCTAAAGTTAATTGTTAAATTCATCCACTTTTTGTCTTGGTATTTTCAGTCTTTTTTTTTCTTTCCATGAGGCATTCTGTAAAATCTTTCAATTAGAATTTAAATTTTTTCTGTTTAGAAGTTTTGGACATTTCTTTTTTTTTTTTATGCCTTCATAATGCTGAGGGGTGGGGTGATTTTTGGTCCTGTTTTGGTTTTCTATGAGCCTATGATCCTTAGTTTGTAAGCATGCTATCTTTGGGTGCAGTATGTTTGTTTATTAAGACAGCAAATTTTCTGTTAATGCTATAGTTTTATTTTTTTTTGCTTCTCTTCTAGTTTTGTTTTTTTTTTGCTTATCTTTATTAACATTACTTATCTATGGTTTTCTCTTGTTTCTTCAGTAAGGCTTGTCATTGCAGATTCATTTCCTACCCTCCTTCTTTTTATTATTTTTACTGTGCAGAACATAAAGTATGCCCTTACACTTTTCATTTCTCTTCTAAACCACTATGGAAGAATATGGCTGGTTCCATGCTCTTCCCAAATTCCACAATCTCCTCTTATCAAATGTTAGACAATTTATTTTATTTTGAAGTATTTATTCTTATATTCCTACACTCATTTATCAGATCTGTAGGCCACATTTACTCCTTTGGTACAGTACTGGTTTTTCTGTTGATTTCCTTTTTTTTTTTTTAAGGTGTTTGTTTGTTTTTCCTCCTAAATTTTTAGTGCTTTCAGCATTTTCCCCTCATTTTATCATTTACTTTATGAGTCCATCCTCTCTGATTATGGTCTCCTTGTGGACTTGATGTAAAAGCTTTCCAACCTCCTTCCATACTGGGCTGCCATGCTAGTAATGGGTCATTAGCCTGAGTTTCTTCTCCAAGTGACTTTTGGGTGCTAAGAACTGATACCAGCTGGATCCTGTGCTCTTTGCCTCAGGCTTGGTGGAGTGAAGCACCCTCCCCTCTTCCACCTCCCACCTTTCATCTGTTTCATCCACAAGTACATCCAGAGTTCTATTCCAGTAACCTGTTTTACTCCCTCTGTTCTTCATTTCTATGAGCTAGCAATGCAGTTCAAAGCCTGTTTTCTCTGTCACTGGCACTTCAAAGATCTACAGAGATAGTGCTTCTGTAAGAGACTCCAGCAAAATTTTGTTCTTGAATAGCTGTATTCTACCTAGTTGCTAAGGTCTAAGTCAACTTCTGCTACCTGGACCTGAGGTTTTCCACAGAACTGGAAAGAGGAAAGAGGGACCAGGATGCAAGAGTGGGTTTTGATATAAGCGTGAGTTGTGTCTTTGCATTTGATAGTGTATTCTTGCTGCCAGTAGCATGGGGGGGGGGGGGGCAAGATTAGCATGAAGTGAGATCAGTGTCGGTGAACATCAACTCTTGTTTTTATTTACCTCATCTTTTGGATTTTGGATGTCTTCCTAGATCATGGAAATAATTGAAGTTGCTTCATCTTTATTTCAGCATTTCTGTTACGGAGTGGTTTGAGAGCTCATAGTCATTTGGAGAAAAAATCTAGACCACCACCTGTAGCTCAAATTACCCAAAAGTCTCTCATTGCTTTTTAAAAAGAAAAGGCAACATTCCTTGAGCTATTTTGACATGGTAATTTATTAATTTATTAGTAAGAAAAATAAAGACATATCATCATTTTATAAATTACCTTAAAACCAGAGCAGGTACTCATTAAGGTTTCTTTTATCTCTAGATTTATGATCTTATTTTGATTTCTCATCATTGCAAAGCATCCTGAGCAAAAGGCAGGAAGAAGCATGTGCCTGGCAACTTAAACCATTGCCCTCACCTTGACTACCACCCCTAGATGTAGATAGCCCTTAAACCCCAGAGCCTTGGGAAAAGCTAGCCCTACTTCTATCCCTGGCCCCATAGTCAACATAGAATAGAGCAAGCTCTGCGGAGAGGAGCTTTCCATCAGCAGCTAACCAACTGCCTCTAAAAAACATGTAAACCAATGACTCTGGCTACCATCATTTAAAATCCAAAATAGGTACTGATTTCAAGCCTATTATCTATCATTTCAGGAAACAGTGAAATAAAGATATAACTTTGCAATTGCTTATAGTGACAACTACAGCTACTGAAGATGCAGGATTATGGGACAGTGGCAAGGTCTTGCTACCAAAGTGGTTAACAAAAGTAAATGTCTCAGTATCAGAAAAGAAATGTTTTTATTAGTGGGAAATAGTAAATACATAACGTAATATAATGGCTAAATAAGTTTTGTTGTAGATTATGATGGAATATCACTGTGCTATATGAAATAATGATGTCAATGATCTTAGAAAAACATTTAAAGACTTGCATCAAATAATGAAGAGCAAAATGAGCAGGACCAAGAGAACATTGTCTACAGTAACAGCAATATTGTTTTAAGAATGACTTTGAGTGAATAATTATTTTGACTATTATAAATACTCAAATTAACTATAAAGTACTTATGAAGAAAGATACTTTATGCATCCAGAGAAAGAAATAAAAAATAGAAGTATGTGTAGAATAATTTTACACACACACACACACACACACACACAGACACACACACACACACACACACACACACCTAAACATGTAAAAAAACATATTTGTTGTATATCTGAAAGGAAGAGCAGGTTGTACATAGTACAGTTTTCAGTTTTATGTATAATCATCTTTTTATTATAGTATATTATGGAAATGCTTGTTTTATTCCATAAGTATGGAATTACGTAATCTTTTTTAAAAGAAAATTTCTTTTTTTTTAAATTTTTTTTTATTTACTCATTTACTTTTAATTTACAAGATTCAGTTCCACAATCACTTGAGTTTCAGATTTTCTCCCCT
>JAQQSU010014106.1:0-11497 GCA_028627135.1 Pseudochirops cupreus | reverse complement strand
TACCAAAAAGTGACATAGGAGAGAATAGACTGGGGGAGGGGGGAAACACTGGGATGGCTGTTTTGGGGTGGTGGGCGGGGGAAAGATGGGGAGAAAATATGTAACTCAAAAAAAATTTTTTAATAAAATAAATTTAAAAAAATAAAAAAAAAATAAAAGTCTTCTGAAAAGCCTATTTAAACCTTCCAGTGGATCTTTTATCTCACTGAGGTGCATGTTCCCTCCAGTGATGCAGATTGCAACCCATCCAGTCTTACCCATTCTGTTTGGCTACTGTCTTTGTCAATACATAATTTCACTTCGGGGTTTTTGTGTGTTTGTTTTTGCTTACTTTCTCGTGACATTGGGATGATACCAGTGGATCACAGGCTGTCCACTAGTCATGCCTTGCCCTCATCATATGACCAGATCAGTTTCACTTTCTATCATCCATTTCTTGACAACATGCTTTGCTTCTGGCCTTCTTCAAAGTGCTTCATTGGTTCTATATGGCAGCCTGCTCCCACCCACTATGTGCCTGTCCATTGCTCTTTGGGTAATGATCATTTTCAAGCCTTTGGAGACTGTTCTGTTCCATGTCTCCCAGCCAACAGCAACACCAGTAGAATACTGATACATATTTTAAAAGCAATTGAAAGCAAATACTGACACTGCAAGCATACAGACCTACTTTTCCACTTAATAAAGAGAGAATTAAAAAGTGCTTAGATTTGCTCCCCTCTATTCTATTGAATTTTTAAAATATCTTGACTTTTCTTTCAGATCAAAGCATCAAAAATCATTTGATCCTAAAATATTATCCATGTAGATCCAGAATTTACATTTGAAGTGAACCTATTTAGTATCACAGATTTTTTTTTTTGTATCTCTGGTTTTCTTTTTATCCCTATAATGCAAAGAAGGTTAGTGATATTATAACTCCTAGAGCAAGTAGCTCTGCTTTGTTCCTGCTGCCAACCCCATCCCCTGAAAGAAGATTGCAAACAGCCACCAGCTAGTCAATGGGAAAAAGGAAAGAAAAAAACATCAGCAGTGTTACTGTCAGAGCTTTAGGGTACAAATGAAGGAATTGGTTTTTCCCTGTGATGCATGAACACATTCATTACTAGATAATTTGCATTATATTAATGAGAGTAAACCTGTGCATCGAGTAGGGACCAGATCCAGGATTTCTATTCATTGTTATTGCCAGTAGGCTGGTAATTGAGTCTATCATAGCATCATTTTAATCTTGATGGTCCACAACTCTTCCAGAAGAAACCTTTTGGGAGTATGCTGGTCAACTATCTGCAACTTCAGTTCAGACCAGTCCATCAAATCTTCATTAAACAGCTAGTATGAGACAGGTACTATGCTAGGTTCTTGGGATTCAAAGATAGAAATATATAATCTTCCCTTTGTAAGTCCCATGGAGAATATATAGCACCAAATATCCCAGTCTATATTCTGCACCATCCGCTTATACCTGATACCCCCCTCTCCACACCCCTGCCATGTACTCTTCAATCCACTGACACTGGCATCCTTGCTTTGTTCCACAAACAAGACAAAACATCCATCTCTCAGCTCTGCCCATTTTCTCTAATTGTCTACCATGTCTAGAATGTTCTTTCTTCTCATCTTTGCCTCCTAACTTCCTTCAAGTCTTTCCTAAAATCCCACCTTCTACAGGAAGTCTTTCCTAATCCCTCTTAATTCTAGTGCCTTCCCTCTGTATATGGTATTGTTGTTGTTGAGGCATTTCAATCATATCTGACTCTTTGTGATCCCATTTGGGGTTTTCTTCACAGAAATACTAGCATGGTTTGCCATTTCATTCCCCAGTTCATTTTATAGATGAGGAAACTGAGACAAACAGGGATAAGTGACTTGCCCAGAGTCACACAGCTAGTAAGTGTCTGAGGCTAGATTTGAACTCAAGAAGACAAGTCTTCTTGATTCTAGGTCCAACATTCTATCTACTGTGCTACCTACAAAGTAGTTGGGGTGGAAGGGCCCTAATGCTTGGTGGAGAGAGAAAAGTCTTCATGAAGAATGTGATGCTTGAGCTGCATCTTGAAGGAAGAAAGAGATACTATGAGGGTATTCTAGGCATGAGGCATGACCACTGCAGACACAGAGACAGGAGACATACTGTAAGAAGCAGACAAAAGGGCAGCAAAGATGGAGCCTAGAGTGCAGGAAGGGGAATGATGTATTAATAAAGTTGGAAAGGTTGGCTGGGGCCAGGCTGAGGAAGGCTTTAAAAGCCAAACAGAGGAGATTATATTTAATAAAAGGGAGTCAAGAAACCACCGGTGTTTATTGAGGAGAGGATGAATGTGATCTGCAGTTAAGGAAACTCATTTTGACAGCCATGTGGAAGGTAGATTGAAGTTGGTTAGATACGCTGATTTCTAATCAGAATATCTTTCTATCAAATCCCAGTGTTTTGGAAATCTCAAAATTCTTTGCACAATGATTACCATAACTCCATCTTTCTCCATCCTGACTATGAAAGTAAACAAAAAGCATCATGTTGCTGATTGAGCCTCAGTTTCCTCATTTGTAAAATTGGGATACCATTGCTGGCACAACCTACTACTCAGAGTCACCATGATGGAAAAGCCTTACAAACCTTAAGATGTAATATAAGCCAATCAATGAGCTTACAATGTAGAAGGTGCTATCCTAGGTGCTAAAGATGCAAATGAGATAGTCCCTGTCCTCAAGGAACTTACATACTATTATATACTAATGTTATTGCTATAAGGATCTAGCAACTAGCTTTTAATCATTCGGTTGAATTATCACGTAATTATATAATGTTCCTTGGAAAGGATGACAGAGTTAATGCTCAAGAGAACCTAGAAGTTGCCTCATTGAACTACCTTATTTTACAGCGGCAGAAATTGATCTTAAGAGAAGCTAAATGATTTCTTCAAGGTCACACAGGGAGTAAGTGGCAAAGCTGAGATTTAAACTGAGGTTCTCTGATTCTAACTGTCTCTTAAGACAGTAATTCTCAGAAATTTGTTCTAAACTTTTACTCCTGAGGCTAGAATAACAGAATCCATTTGGAAGGGGCTTCAGAGGCTATTGGGTCCAACTTGTGCCTTGAGCAATGACTATAACATGACCAATGAATGGCCATCCAGTTTTGGATTGAAGGACTCCTGTAGCATCTTCTTCCACTACTTCCAGATACAGGCCCACCTACTTTGGGACACCTCTCACTGTTAAGAAATGTTTTCTTCCTTCAAGCCTAAATTTGACTCTTGGAAATTTCTGCCCACTGCTTCTTGATTTTTCTTGTAGGGCCAAGCAAACAAATCTAATCCCTCTTCCAAATGGCAGCCCTTCAGATACTAGAAGACAGCTCTCATAATTCCCCTAAGTCTTTTCTTCTTCTCCAGGTTAAACATCCCCAATTCCTTCAACTGATTTTATGTGCTATAAGCTCAAAGCCGCTGACCCTCCTTGGTGCTCTGCTCTGGATATTATCCAACTTTTTGATGCCTTCCTAACATGTGGTACCCAGAATTAAACACAATAGTGCAGATGGGATCCAACCAGGGTCAAGTACTCCTGGACACCATGCTTCCCTGAATGCATTCCAAGGTAATATTCCTTTTCTTAGCTGCCATCTCACATTGTTGACTCATAGCGATCATCAAATTCCCTAAAACTGTGATATTTGTAGAATAACTAATGTCAATCAATCAATAATTTTCCCTTTATTGTGCTTATAAAGTTGATTTTTAAAAACCAGAGTCTAAGAATCCAGATTTATCCTTACCTACTCTTGTAATAAATAAAATTACATAAATATGACTACATGGAGAGAATATTCATCTGGACCCCAAAAAATCCAAGCTCTCATACCAGTTCTGTCAACAACCAGCTGTGGGACCTTGGTCAAGTTAGTTTAACTCTCCATGCCTCAGTTTCCAAAGACAGGTGGACTAGATAATCTTTGAGGTTTATTCAATGCAACAGCAGACAACAGCAGCTAGACAGCAGAAAAATGGGAGGGGGCTTCTAAAACCAGTCCCTGGGAGAGTATGAAAGAGGAATATAAATGTAGAAAGCTGCTGGTAAGTGTATTTGAATAAAATACTGTTGTATGATGACTTACTGGGCTGGGTTGAGAGTTAGAAATTACCGAACAAAAGAAATGCAGGTAATCTAGCCTCATCTTCAGATAAAAGACAGGAAACTACAGTCATTAAGCCTTGGCACAGGAGTCATTAGATTCAAGCCACAACCGCAAACTGTTATAGTCAGCAGGTAAAGGTTTGCCAAGGGAACTAGACATGAGATCCACCAACAGTGGACTGAGAAGCTCACATACAGTAAGGTTAGAGGGTGAGGAGAATTTTGCAATTATTTGTAGAGAGTTCGTGAAGCTTGTCTTTCTACCACAACCAAACAATTTTTACATATGCAAAAAGCTTAAGCTGGCTTCCATTCTAGAAGAGTAGATACAAGGCTGAAGGAAAAATTTTCCATTTTCTGTGTTCCCAGAAAGAATGTTTTCCTTGGGGAAAAAAAATAGGAGGATTACAAAAGGGGTGAGAGACAGACAGAGACAGAGACAGAGAGAAAGACAGAGACAGAGACAAACAGAGACACACAGAGAGACAAAAACACACAGAGAGACAGAAACACAGAGACAGAGAGAGAGACAGATGAACAGAGAGATGGAGTCCTACCCTGTGTTAGTAGGTGACAGAAAAGAAGAATGTGAAGTAGGAAGGAGGTAGAAGGGACCACAGAACAAGGGAGGCTAATTATTAGATGTAAGTCATCATACAACAAGCACTTATTTATTTATTCATTCACTCATTTGTTTATTTATTTATTCATTTATTCATCCATTTATCTATCTATCTATCTGTTTATTTGCTTTTTGGAGGGGGGAAGGCAGGGCAATTGGGGCTAAGTGACTTGCCCAAGGTCACATGGCAACAAGCATTTATTAAGTGCTGATTATGTTCCAGGCACTGTGCTGTGCACTGGGGACATAAAGTAAGGCAAAAATATGGACCCTGCCATCATGGAGCTCACATTCTAATGGTGAACATGAAAATGACTATTTAGATATAAGACATATATAATGCAAATGGGAGGTAATTCCAGACAGATAGCAAAGCTATTTCAGTGTGCATGTGTTTGTAGGGAGTTTGTAGGGATGGAGACAGGGTTGGATCTTATGCTTTAATAAAACAGCTACTAGATCTCCAAGAAAAAGACAGAGACAGAGAGACAGAGACAGACAGAGACAGAGACAGAGACAGAGAGACAGAGACAGAGACAGAGAGAAACAGAGAGACAGAGAGAGAGAAACAGAGAGACACACAGAGAGAGACAGAGACAGAGAGAGGAGAGAGAGAGGAGAGACAGAGACAGAGAGAGAGGAGAGAGGGAGAGAGAGAAACAGAGAGAGACAGAGAGACAGAGAAACACACACACAGAGGAAGAGACAGAGAGAGAGAGAGAGAGAGAGAGAGACAGAGAGAGGGAGAGAGAGAGAGAGAGACAGAGACAGAGAGAGAGAAAGAGAGAGAGACAGAGAGAGAGAGCACTACAGGGAGCATCAGGAGTAAAGGTCAGAGAAAGAAGAGACAAGTGAGTGGTGTTTGGTGACTACCTACTGGCATCTACAATAATTAATAAAGAGGTGGGTGGTCTTTACAGAACAAGTTTACAAGACAACACGGAGAAACTCCTGAGCTCGTCAAATTGGACAACCACTTTACACCTTTGGCAGTTCACATCTGGACAATGATACTGCCAGAAGGAAGAATGAAGTGATTATTAGGGATGAGAAAGTCCTGGACAAGACTAAAGAAATACAGATAATATTTTTACCTCCTTATACTGACTAAAGGGCAGGATTTCAGAAGAGAAAGGGAGATTTGAGAAGTGAACATCTGGTCAGGGAAAACTAGACAGGAATTTCTCATCCACATCTTAAAATATAATAATAAAGAGGTTTTGCCCAATGATGGAGTCTACCTTATGAGGACTGGTTAAAAATTTATTTGCCTGGAGTCCTGAAAATCTGTTCAATAAAGCTTTGAGCTGAAAAGGGAGGGGGAAAGGAGAAAAATATCTATTATGTGCCTATAAAAGTAGATAGCATGGTGACTGGTAGCTGTGGCAGAAGTTTGAAAATAATGAAAAGAGCCCGCAATAAAACCCATGGCCTCCACATATGTTGACAGAAATAGACAAAGTGTGGGGAATGAGAATGTTGATAGGGATAACCTAAGCCAGGAATTCAAATAGGGTTCATGACTGGAATTTATTGAAGAGCATAAGAAAAAATTAAAGATGAAGATAGAATGGTATTGTAGAGTAAGAAAATATACTTATGTGAAGAGCATTGGGCAAATAAGACAGAAAACACTTAGGTCAAAATCAGCAGATGGAGGAATCCAAACAATTCTATCATGGGAATGCACAACAGACCCCTCGAATGGAAGGCAGTCAATACAAGGAATTCAGAAAGCAGATTGCAAGGCTGTCACAGAGGTATGACATAGGAGCAACGAGAGACTTTCAAATTATCTGGACATCTGCTTGAGCTTGGTGTGCCAAATGCCAAGTAACCATCAAGGTTTTGATTGGCCTTAAGGATAATTTCATCCTTTCAGAAGTGAAAGAAGCAATATGTAGAAGTTAGATCTTAAATTTGATTCTGACCAGTGAAAGGGAACTGAATATGGAGGTCAAAATAAGAGGAATTATGGAGAGACATTAAACCTTCCATTTTAGAATTCATGATAAAGAAGCAGAGCCCAACATAAAGACATGGGCTGCCATGCAATCAAGACTTGTGGGTCTCAAAGTGCTAAGTGAGCTCCCATAGCCTAAAGTCATTCGAGGGAAGCCAGCCCAGTCTGAGATTCAATTGGATTCAACAAATGCATTTTACTATATGCAAGACACTGTCCTAGGTGCTGGAAACTCTCTAAAGAGACTCATGTGCACTCTGAGGGGGCACATTCAACTAGGATTTTAAAAAGATGTGTGGAAGATGGCAGCAAGGACAGTAACAAAAGATGGAACCAAGAAAGTAGTGTTCTTCTAAGAACAGTCTTAGTCCTAAAACCTGAAGGTGCTGAAGTTGACAATGAATGAGAAGGGTCTGGGGGTCTTAGTGGACTACATGCTCAAAATGAGTCAACAGTGTGATGTGGCAGCCAATGAAGCTAATACAATCTGAGACTACATTATTTTGTTGTTTTCAATTCAATGATTTGTGATAGAAAAAAAGTTTGTGATAGAAAAGGGGTGTGTGTGTGTGTGTGTGTGTGTGTGTGTGTGTAGGGGGTTGTTGCATGCTTATTCAATTTCATTCAATTCAATTCCCATGATTCAATATTCATCTTCAATTGTGTTTGACTCTTTGTGATCCCTTTAAACTCAGGTCTTCCTGATTCCAGCCCTAGCACTCTGTCCACTGCATCACCTAACAGCTCTTGCTGGAAATTATGCCCCTCTTAATGTAGTCTAGGGCAGCTAAGAGGTGTGGTGTGGTAGATAGAACACCAGGCCTAAAGTCTGACTTCAGAAACTTACTAGCTGTGCAACCCTGGGAAAATCATTTAACCCTATTTGCCTCAGTTTCCTCATCAGGAAAATGAGCTGGAGAAGGAAATGGCTGACTGCTTTAGTATCTCTGCCAAGAAAACCCTAAATAGGGTTGTGAAGACATGAATGAAATGACTGAACAACAACACAAAATTTCCAGCAATAGGGAGGTGACCATTCTCAGAACCCATTCTAAGTACTATGATTCTGGGTAGCACAAATTAAGAAGAGCATTGATAAATTGGAGATTGTCCAAAAGGGATGATGAAGAACGTTAAGGTCATATAATAAGATCTATTGAATGAACTGGGTATGTTTGGCCTGGAGGAGAGAAGGCTCAGGGTGGGGATGTGAGCTCTTTTCAAACATATGAAAAACTGTCCTGTAGAGAAGGGATTAGCCTTGTTCAGTTTGGACCCAGAGGGCAGAATCAGGAAGAACTGGTGGAAATTGACAAGGAGAAATTTAAGTTTCATGTCAAGAAAAATTTCTGAACACTTAAAAGTTTAATAGACAGTTTCAAGAAATGGTGGACTTCTCCTTGGAGGTCTTCCAGCAGAAGTGGATTAGCACTTGCTGAGTGTTATTGTAAGGATTGTTTTGTTTATGGATGGAACAAGATGGATGCTGAACCCCCTTCCAACTCTCAAAGTTTGTGTGTATGTGTGTGTGTGTGTGTGTGTGTGTGTGTGTGTGTGTGTGTGTGTGTATGTGTGTAGGGGATTGTTGCATGTAGTAGGAGCTTAATAAATGTTTACCAAATTAATATATATGGTTTTATTGTTGTAAGTTTTTTTATTATTACTTTTACTTTTATGCCAATCATATCCTGTCAACAGCCCCCTCAGCAGATCCTACATTGACCCTTTACTTCTGATGAAGAAGAAATGTTTCAGTAAAGCTGATCAATGCAATGACCACATCTAATGGATAACCAATTCCATATCCACCACTCCTACCTCCCTACCGAGAAGAGGAAAGTCTTTTTCTTTGTCACTTCTCCAAGACTGCGATTGTTCATTAAGCTCTGTCAGCATGTGACTGCTTTTAAACAGCTCCTATACTTAACATTCGTGTAGCTATCATGTATGTTATTGTCTTGTCTCTGTGTCTTGCATGTATAGGTACTTCATAAATGTTCCTTAAATTGAATTAACACTACTTACTTAAGCTTGCATCTCTTCTGACATGTATGCCTATGTTTCTCTGAATTCCTCATGCTTGTAATTTCTTACAATATTCCATCACATTTATATGTGGGTAGACTCTCGTCCATAAATTCTCCCCAATCTTACCAGACCCCACCAATCACCAGCATGTCCCTATGATGGGCTCAGGAGATCCACGTGTATGCCAGAGATGTTAGACAGGAACAGGAACCTTAAAGTTCTTTTGATTTTAATATAAACAAAAATGAATTGAGCCTTGTCAAAGGAAGCCATTTCATCTGAGAAACCCAGAGAAAGACATTTAAATTTATACTTAAGTCAAAGGAAAATTTCTTATTTTGCGTCACGTACTTATGAAAGCATTTTCAGAAATAAACATCTGGAATGTTTCCCAAATAGATTCTTCTCATTTTCATAGCAATACACATGTGCTCATGGGAACAACTTTTGGCGAATGAGGAATAATTTCATTTTTCTTTGCTCCACAAACAAAGAGGAAGTTCAACCAACACTTTGCTCAGTGTCCATCAACTGGTTATCCCCCAGAGTTGTTACCAATCACTTCTGATCTAATCTTCACTGCCATTGGGAATCTAAATATTTATCATTTGAGCCACCTAATAAATAAGTCCAATGATCAGCCTTCAAATAATATTTTTTCACTAAACTGGGCTATTAAGGCTTAGCTAAGCATATTAAGTATTCTGTTTAAAGCAGAACAAACATCTGCTCCGTTTTCACAGTGAGCAGTAGTTTAAAGAAAACTTAACTCCCAAATGTACTCAAGGCGAACAAATCTCAGTAACATTTGAAACCAAGCTTTTAAATGTGGGCCCAAAGAGCACCAGAGAGCCTGTCATTGGGAGTCCTGGTGTTCAGGCTCTGTTTCATCTAAATCAAAGCTGTAAGTGACTTTAGCAAAGATGCCACCTGTTTTCCTCAGGCTCTTTTTTCTATTTGGGGGCTACAGGTCTCTCTTGCCCTTTACTTGGTATTAGACTAGAACCTCCAGACATTGGTCCCAACCTAGTTTCTCCAACCCACCATGATCCACTTCTCATGCCCCACACCAGAGAGAGAGACAGACAGACAGACAGACAAACAGATGGACAGACGGAGAGAGAGAGAGAGAGAGACAGAGACAGAGACAGAGACAGAGACAGAGAGAAGGAAACTCACCGAGCTGTCTTTCACAAGAAGAGCACAGCACTGGATTCCAGCCATAAGCATCTTATGTGGGTTCCAGGCTACTGAGTCAGCCCTGTAAGAGGAAGCAAAGAAAGGGGAGTGGGAGAGGGCAGAAAAAACCACAATTATTTTCCATTCACCAAAGGCTCTTCTCATGAGCAGATTTCACAGTATTAATATCAAATTTAGAGTTCTGAGTGTTTGGTTGTTTCTGTGGGGATGATTTTTGTGTCTGCTTGCTTGCTTTGGGGTGGTGGTTGTCTTTCTAAAAGTTTTGTTTTCTCCCATATCAACACACTAGTTAAAACACAAAATCCAGAGGGGTGTCCCTTCTGAGTGAAGGTGCCACCATGAACTGGGAAACTACATTTACCTGTGGATGCCATGCAGAAGCTTGCGATGCTTCCTTGACATCAAAGCTGAGCCACCCCAAGATGCCTGTTGAGATATTTATATATAGAGATGTTTATGTCAACCAAAACAATGTCATTTGTACACTATCAGGTGATCACTGGTAATCCACGAGCACCAGTCCCAACCTGATTTATTTGAAACGATAGTTTAGGAATGGGTACCCAGTTTTTATTACAATAAATGTTCATCCCCCCAAAAGTATACCAAGTGCCATATTCCCATTTTATAGATGTCTTCATAAATGGAAACCCAGTCACTGTGTTCTGATGCACAAATTGTATCACCACCAATCAATCAAGAGTCTCTTAAGGGCCTACTATGTGCCAGGTACCAGTAGGTGTTGGGGACATAAAGACAAATAATGAAACAGTCTGTAATAAAAGATCTTACATTCTATAAATCACACAAAGGATTTAGTTGAAGTCTTTGTGCCAAGCATCAGAGGGGAAAAAAGAGACAGGAGGTTTGCAATTCAAGGTAGATGCCACAAGAGTGGACTTCATTGGAGGGCATCTGATACACAAACATGATGCTAATGTTGATAATGTCATAGATTATGTACATGATGGGAAAAGGGTGAAACAATTATTTTGTGAGAAGGGATTCACCTTTGGACAGAGCAGGCTTGTAGGAAATCACTTCCTTGCATCCAAATAGTCAAGAATAGGTGACATGGAAGAAGTAGGACTTTAAGAGCTATTACATGACAAAAAGGGGAGATCCTGGAGCAGGGAGAGGGGAGAAGGTTATGTAGAAGGAATAGTTGGACATTTACCCAACAGGGGGAGTGCTGAAAGTGGAGATAAAGGATAAAATTGGACAGTGAATAAGTTCAAAGAGGGGTAGGACAAAGGAAGCAGCACAAGGGAAGCAAAATTGGAAGTGAGTGTGAATGGGGTTCTGAAATGGAATGCTGAGAAACTGCCAAAACTCCAGATTTGGATAAAGTTGGAATCTTGACTCAAACCTTTATTTGAATCCTGGCTCTGAAATTGGAACTTGTGACTGTGGGCAACTCATTTAACCTCTCTGGGTTCTATTTTCCTCTTTTGTCAAATGAGAGGTTTGGATTAGATGGCCTCTAAGTTTCCTTCCAGCTTCATATTATCTATCTATCTATCTATCTATCTATCTATCTATCTATC
>JAQQSU010014105.1:0-11497 GCA_028627135.1 Pseudochirops cupreus | reverse complement strand
GATTTAAGTAAACATTAGTACTGGGAATTATTTATGGGATGTTTTTGTGCATGAATTGTCAATTCCCCACATTTGCCTTTTGTATCCAAAATGCTCTTTCTTGTGCTAATGAAAGTGCCTGTGTATAGAATCCAATGTTGATAGACCCCCTTACCAATCCAGCCTCCAACCTATATTCAATTGAAAGATATATCTCTGTTTTCTGTATTTAACTTCCATCTCTGGTAAGATTTGGTGCCTTTACATGATAAATATGTAAAGAGCAGTTAGTTGAAATATGTTCACTCTCACAGAACAGGGGAGCTCAAGTTTCCTAAATTGTTTTATATAGAACAGCAAGCTGAATTCCATTTTTCATTCATTCATTGTTCACATGAATATGCAAATTTTAAGTGTGCTCTACAATTGTGCATTTTAAGGTGATAATTGATGTTTAGATTCAACTGGGGCTTATGAAGAGGCAAAAGAATTATGTCATCTTTCAGAAGCTGAATATATATTAAGTTCTTAATAACAAATATGCACAGAATCTGTATTCTCTTTGTTTAATTTTAACTGCCAAAATTAACTGCTCTAGTCACAAGATGATTTGTCACTTTTAAAAAAGGGCCTTAAAATCTGTTAAGAATATAATGAAGTCTTTTCAGATCCTATATTTGATTGCATGCTGCCATGGAGGGGAAGGGGGGAGAGAAAATTTGAAACTCAAGGGATCGTGGAACTGAATCTTGTAAACTAAAAGTAAATAAACAAATCAATTAAATTTAAAAAAAATTTTAAAAGAATATAATGAAGTTTTATATGATTTAGATTGAGTGGGGGAGGGATAGAGAGAGAAATAGAGATACACAGAGACAGAGACACTCATAGACAGAGACAGGGAGACACAGAGAGACATAGACAGAAGCACAGACAGCGAGGATACAGAGACATTGATAGAGACACAATGCTAAATATTTGCACAAATTCTAACTTCACAGATAGTTACAGTTGATTTCTTAGTATGGTATGGTATTATTCTTGAGTTTGGGTATCAAGTGGACTAAAATCAAACACGTATTGGCTCATGGTATGAAGGCGATATTATCTAAGCACAGGTGCCAACAATAGTGTCCTTTGTTCCTTTACCCCACTAGCAAGTCCCGGATGAGAAATACTATTGAAGACGGTACTCTGAATGGAAACATTTTCAAACTATCCTGTCCAAGCCAAATTATTAAATGTTTTTCAATTCTACTCCAAATTATCTGTTTAAAGGAAATTAGTTATAAGGCATTGATTAGTAACTGAATGAAGAAAAAAGATAGATCAAATCTGAAGCAAGTTCAAGCAGCCTCTCATAGGTGGGCTTGGGGAATGTTGTGGAAGGAGTAAATGGAAAAGTAAACTCAAGTACTGGGTAGCTATTCATTTGATTATTAGCAAAAGAAGAGAGAGCTCTTTCTGAAAGTTATGGTAGAAGGATCGTAATGTAAGTTTTCAACACTGGCTGATAAATTCCCATATTAACAGCTCCCAACAAGTAGGTATTTTAATATTGTGTCATCTTTCACACATGTGCTTGTGGATGTCACTGAATCACCATGAGGGAAACATGCAAATTGGTTTGCTTGCTTTTTGGTCTGTTTCCACTGGTGATAGATGTAATATCAATCTATTTGTGTTTTCTCAATTCATTCCTCCCCATTCCTTACCCCAGCTTGTTAATTTTATTTTTAACCTAAGGCAATTGCAAGATAGTTGACTGAGGTTAGGGGACAATTTGTGGCCATGGAACAGATCTAAGCTATGCGAGCGCTTATGGAATACTGAACATGTGACCTTGACCTCATTAGCACAACGTTCTAACCAAGGAAGCTAATAAGTCACAGAAAGCATGGTTTTATTCCCTGGCACGAGTCCTGATTGCCATCATACAGACATAGGCTTAGTGGGAAGGAATTGAGCCATTTCATGATCTGTTTGTTGGTGTTTGGGGGCCAGATAATTTCACTATGTGTCTGAATAGCCCATTAAAGTAGGAAGTCAAATATATTGTCCAGAGTCAAGAACTTTAAGTTATCAGAAATGTTTATTAAGTGTATTGACATATCTGTGGTATTGACGAGACTTACAAGAGCTTGTAGCATTTCAATTGAAACTTGTTACATTTATATTATAGAGAGTAACCAGCTTCCTACTTCCACAAAATTTTAATAATTTTTATTATCATATAGTATTATTTTCCTGAGGATAAGCCACAGATTGTGACAATGTGTCTCATCTTTGGTGCTATGCAGAACTTAGCTATTTGACTTTTGTTTGGAGAAACATATATTTAATTAATTCTGGAAAGTAATTCTGAAAATAATCAGTATGATTCTCCCAGTCTCATGTGTAAATAAGTACCTACCCAACTGAACAAAAAAAGAGAAAAATATATAACCATACTGTATAGAATCAGAAAATGATTAGCCTGCTAGATTAAAGGGAAACAATTTCTCATAAAACAAACCTTCATTTATTCAGCATCATTAGAAGTGAATTTCCTGAATAACTGAAGTTTAACTAATTTTATATTAAATTCTAATTTAGTGTATTTTAATGAAGCTGTTCCTAAAATCGTGTGCATGTTTGCTCCACCTTAGAAGGAAGGATAGGCATAAAATTAAGGGTTTTTTTTTTCAATGATTCCTTATGACCATATCTATTCAGACAAGATGGTAATGCAAAAATGCCTCTAACATTACTGATGATCTTTCACTGGATTTTCCCCAAGGTCCTTTACTATTCTCAAATGAGAGAAAAACAGGATGCGATAACTAGAAATACCCCTACAAATCACATAGTCCAACTTTGTCATTTTTCAGATAGGGAAAGTGAGGCTTACAGTGATTAAGTAATTTCTCAGGTGACTGCTCTTTTACCATTCAGGGATGCAAAAGTTCATAGGACTGTTTGCTGCATCTCTAATAGTATTGCACTATTGTATTTGTCTAGACTGGGAGAGTTTTATTTCCCACCTTGTGACCGTGTGTGTTCTGTGATATCCTTATCAACAGGTCTTTTTGTGTGATATCTTGCCCCCTTTAATAATGTGTCTGCTTTCCCTAGTCTGCTCTTTTTGAAGGTTGCAAGGGGAAATCAGAAAACCAAGCACTCTGCTTAAAATTTAGTGCACCACATCCTGTACCTTAAACAGGGCAGGATTTTTTTTTGCCCTATTTGGCAAAGTGCATGGGTTTTGTGTCAGCCATTTTAATTGGAGTATGCCAATTTTCACTGGAGTAAGTGGCATATATATGTATATACATACACACATATGTTTGTATATTTGTATATATACATATATATGTATATATATATATATATATATGTATAGAGAGAGAGGGGAGGGGGTTAGTTTGTTCTTTAAAGGTGTTTTAAAATTATTTTCTTGCTGAACTTCAATAAAAAGGTCTATTCATTGTGTTTTTAGATCACATCAAGTAAGATGAATGAGTTTTTGGGTCTGTAAAGGCTGGATAAGAATTTAAAATGATGTTCCTACATTGAGAAATAGAATAAACGTTATGGTTCTATGACTATCACACACATAGCACAAGTAACAGTATCTCACAACTGGAAGGGAGTCTCCATTCCATCTTTTCCAAAGACCATACTACTCAACCTGCATTTTCTAAACACCCGCTGTGCATGAGGTATGGTATAAGGTGGTGGGGATATATAGACAAAAACAGAAGTAGTCCCCAGTGAACGTCCATTTTATCAGGGGAGCCATGCACTTAAATGTATGCAGAATAAATAGACAATGAATATATGGTAGCTGAGAGAGAGAAGGTTAGCCCTGGTGTTTGGAGCAGATCAGGAAAGGCTTCATGTACAAAGTGGTACTTGAGTTACATGCTAGATTTCCCTCTAAAACATCTGTAAGAAATATTATTCAAGCCTTGGCTTGAAGACTGGGTCTTATGGACTTATGGGACTTAAGACAATGTATTCCACTGTATTATGGATATTTTTGATGTTCTCTAGTCCCTCAAGTGTTGCTCCTATCATTTTAGAGAAAGTTGGAAGGAACATATATGAATTGATGCAGAATAAACTGAGCAGAACCAGGGAAACAACTTGTGCTACAATAACAACCTTGTAAAATCAAACAAGTTTGAGTGTTCCCATTAATGCAGTAACCAACCATGATTCCAGATGACCATTCATGAAGGATTCTACCCACATCCTAACAAAGAGGCAACAGATTCAAGAAGCAGAATAATACCTACATTTTGGGGGCATAGCCCGCAGAAGAACTTGTGGTTTTTTTTTTATTATGTTTATTAATTGCTTGGATTCTTTTTAATTTTTATGGGAGAAAGAGAAGAGGGAAAAATAAATACTTCTTAATGAAGGATATATATACAATCATTTTTTAAATATATTACTCCAGAAGAAGACATGCTTGAGATGACATTGGATTAGCATAGATGATTTTATTACCTCGCTTGTTCTGGAAAATGTATTGCTATTAATGGATCTAGATCATTATCTTAAAAAAAAAAAAACAACTACGTCCATGACACAACCATTGGATTCATCTCAAGATTGTGGGTAACTAGAACTCCCAGATATGTTTCATATGAATTTGGGTCAAGCCAGAAGTTTCCCATCCTTCATATCTTTTTTTTCTGTTAATCTAAAAATATCCTTGCCATTTTTACCCCTGTTCCAAATTTCAAGAGTAGTAAGAGCTTGGATAAATCCTGCTGAATTTTGAAAGAATTAAAATTATAAGTGCTCTACAGTGGAAAGGTATAGGTTATATAGTAGGCTAAAAAGAATGACCAACAATGACTTGGGAGCTAGCACAAAAATATATTATTGAGGGATAAATATGATCAGGAAAAAGAAAGATGGAGATGAGCCAGTGGTAGAGCATGTGTGTAAAGCAATAGATGGATAACTCAAATGCTGTAGCACTATACCTGAGATATTATAGGAACCATGCTAAATCTTCCTTCTGTATTCTGGATGAATAACCTGTGGAGGGGTATTTCTAGTTATCACATCCTGTTTTTCTCTCATAGAGGAGATGTATGCAAGATACAGGATGAAATGTTCATTTTTGGTTATAGCCAATGTAGGAATTTGTTTTGCTTAACTATTAATATTTGTTAAAAGTTTTTTTGCCTTTTTGCCTGTTTTTTACCTTTTTGCACCCCTACCCACCCAAATCAGGGAGAGGTGAAAAAAGACAAATACTCATTAAGTGAAAAACATTAATGAAAAATAAAGGAGGTTTTGTTGTCTTGGTGGAAAGAAATAATCATTGTAATGAAAATCACAGATCTGCAGAAGTTTGTTTTGGGTACATTATTCCAGATTATTTAAGTAGATCTTTTTGAATCTGAATCTTATTGTATAAGACAGTCCTTGTGGTCAAGGGAATTAGAATCTTCTAGACTGGGAGGCCTGTTTCTCCCAGTTTTGTTCTCATCTACACACATAAATGTATCTACTATAGCTTGGTTGAAATCACTTGTCATGTAAATGTATATACATATACATGCATACGTGTGCATCTCTGTATATATGTATAAGTGTATATATGTATACATATGCATGCATATGTTATAGAGATAATATATCTGTGTATGTATATATGTGTATGTGTATGTATACATATATTCACACATGCACGTATCATACACATTCACATGTGTATGATACACATATTCATATATATATGTGCATACACACACTTGCGTATGTATGTAAAACTGAAGGGAGTTCTCCAGAGACAGGACACTATTTATATGCAAGAGAATGTCCTGTGGAACAGGTCTCTGGAGACCTCCCTTCATTGTTAAATAAATCTATTAATCAAAACTCCATTAAATAACTCAGATTGTTCTTTAATCTTTCTGATAATATTCTTACAGGTTTGTACCAACTCTTAATATTTGTACTTGGCTATGGACCACTTATTCCATCTCCTAACAATTCTTCTCTTAAAACCTAACTTCCCCATTTTTTAGCTTCCCCATTTATCTTATTCATTAGTCTGATTTGTGATTGCAGACAGAATCTGAATTTTTAAACCTCCCATCTCTTTTGAGTCACACTTCCTTGTCTCTGTCCATTCATTCATTTAATTAAAATTTGTTATGGCCCTGCTGTGTGCATGATGTCATGAAGTATATGCCAAGATAATCAAGAAGCAGTCTTTGTGTGCAAGAAATTGGTCATCTAGGAAAGATAAGAAATGTTCACAATTCTGTATAATTGAGGCAAAATGCTATAGAATTTTCTGAGGGTATGGAGGAGGAATGCTCTCCCTATATTTTTCCTACCATTTTGAAAATGACTAAACTTTAGGGTATATGTCTCAGTACCCAGTCTTCCTTACCCTTTACCAGTATGACTTTTGAGTGGAACAACAACTTTCTCCTAATATTCCTTTGACTTCCACTTCACACAACATTTCTTCTTGAATATTCTGAATGAAGAATGGAATAAGTGCCACATTTCCCATAGTGTTCTCTACCTTAGGATTATAGAACAAAGATCTGTAGCTAGAAGGGACCACAGAAGCTATCTAGTCCAGTACTCTAATTTTATGCAAAAGGAAACTGAAGTTAAGTGACTTACTGAAGGTCCTACAGATGGCAAAAATTAGAGATGGAATTTGAACCTGTTTCCCCTTACTCCAGAGCTAGTATTCTTTCCATTGCAATGAAATTATCAGTAAGGGTAAATCAAGAATAGTAGCTCTTAACTATTTAGATGCTGTCACCAAAAACTTATATGAAGACTTCTCATTTGGTTATTATATAGAGAGACCTTTGTTCGCAAAGAGGACCAAGCCATCAGGTTTGGATCCAGCAAAGAGGTAGCATATAACAAATTTAGGCAGAAGAAAAGTGTGAGCCTTTAAAAAAAAGTAGCACATTAACCTGCTTTATTTTTGTTTCTTTAATGGGGACTGTAGTGTTAACATGAATTTATATTATGGCAATGAATATGTGGGAAAAGTTATTACTCAAATAAAACAAAAGCCCATCACACCTACATTTTTTTTATCTTTTATTGACAATTATAAGATCCTTGATGAGGAGAACTGACTTATTCAACTTGTCATCCTTCTTCATCCTTTCCTAATGAATAATAAATGAATGAAAAAAAAAAAAAGAAAATCTTACCAGAGACCTAATATTTTGTGGACCAGATAGTCTTTGGTTCAGATAGAAAAGTTATAGTATCCTTTGTTCTAAAATGGACTTTCATTTGAATCAGAACATTTATATGCTGAGTGGCATTTTGGAATAACAAATGATGTGACATGTGAAAGAACAACCATGATCTTTTGCAGGATTTTTCCTGACCTAAGACATTTTATCCATTAAATGGAAATTTATAGTAAGACTCCTAAGGGCTGATAAGTTTTTAGAGGGGAAAGGATCATGTTAAGAGTTAGATACTATTCAAACAGTAAGCATAGAGACAACAATTTATTGGTGGTGATGTGGCATTTCCAATAGGTAGCACGTGACATGGCACAGGAATTCTTAAGCATCTTTTTGAGCTAGTCCTTTTCATGGGAAGGCATGTTTCCTGGCATGCATGCCATCTGCTGACCAATGATTTCACTACATTTTACTATAATGAACTGAAAATTTCTCAATTCTCTCTAGCACTTTAGGTATCATGTGTATTTAATGGATTCATATTTCAAAGTTATGTGTTATAAGGTAGCGATACCTTTAATTGTATAAAACACCATTCTTTATTTTGTTTTTGTTTTTTTTTTTGTCCTGTCTGCTATTCAGATATATGCTCACTTCAAAATCTGTCAAAATGGGTTGTTTTCACTCCAGAAAACCTTCTTTTTTAGGATTAGAAAAGTAAGTATTTGTGTCGTGGGTAAGCTAAAGAGACATTTGATAGTAGTTTATAAAAACAGTAATAATCACAATAACAAGATCAAATGCTTAAAGATTTTAGATCTGGAAGGTGCTGTAAATGTTTGTTTTAACCGTTTAATTTTTTTCCCTTTTTTTTTTTTTGGAAGGGGAAGGTAGGGCAATTGGGATTAAGTGACTTGCCCAAGTTCACACAGCCAGTTTTGTGTTAAGCGTCTGAGGCTGGATTTGAATTCAGGTGCTCCTGACTCCAGGGCCAGTGCTCTATCCATTCTGCCACCTAGCCACCCCCCTTTAATTTTATAGGTGAAGACAATGAGATGCAGAGATATTAAGAGACTTGCTGAAGGTAACAGAGGCAATAAGTGGTATAATCAGGATTCATAATATTTTCATGCATGGTTTGGTTGCTGAGCCTTTACAAACTAAACACACACATGCACACACACACGTGCATGCACACACACACACACACACACACACACACACACACCTCACCACCACCACCACCACCACCCCTGTCATGCCTCTAGCTCAGTACCAGTAGGCAGGTAAAAAACGGCCTAGGTCCTCAGTTCAGAAACTCAATCTTAACAGGGTGTTGACAGTTCTACTAGTAGGTGTGAACTAAACCTCTGAGACAGACTGATGATGCTCCTTTAAATGCCCTAACCTCTTAGGTCTTTAATCTCAAATCATATGAACTCCTACATCATTCTACTGCACAAAGATGATGACACCCTGCATTTCACCATTACCCAGAATTGTTCTACTTATGTGGTTAAAAAAACAACAAAAACAACAACAAAGGAAAAATGACCAAATGTTTGGTTATAACCTTTTATCACTTCATTTGTCCTTATGTTTCACCTTTCCTAAAGCCAACATTCAACTCCATCCTTATTTTCAATCCCTCCATCTGTAAATATCATCTCAAGAAATTTTTTGTCTTTACTTTCTTCCTCTTCCAATTTCAAACCTATAGTTATCCAGTTTAATTTTATACTGTCCTCTACTGTCTAATCACTTACCCCTTATCCAAATAATGTTCATCCCTTGCCAAATCCAAAGCTGAATTCCTCCTTTCTAGTAGAGTTCTCTCCTCTCCCCTTTTTCCTTTTCTTTTTCCTTTCCCTTTTCCCCTTTCCTTTATTCCTCTTCTCTCCTCTATTCTCCTCCCCTCCCTTCCAAGAGGAATCTAAAGTTTGTTTGCTGTGCTTGCTTTGCTTCATTTGCTTGCTCATGTTGCCCATCAATTACTTGACTTTTGAGCTCTTTGTCACAGCAGAACTCTGCTTCCAGAGGGGAGTGCTTTTTCCCAAATCACTGGGGTTTTTGCGGCTGCTGGAACTATTAGGAGGGCGCCATCTCTGCAGTCCCTACAAACCCTGGCTCACTGATCACACACCTCAGGACCATCACCCAAGACCATGATCCAGATCCAGGCAGGTTAAAGCAAGAGCAATTACCCTCTGAATGGTTATGTGACCTCCCTACAATCTACAGGCCAGGAGCTCTGAAGCAGCCACGTGGAGGCTGCTGCATGGCCATGGTGCTTCTGCCACTTCTAGCTCAAGGGGCAGGGGCTCGACCTGTTCCTCCTTCCTCCTCCCTACCACAGTTCCAACAGAGTTCTACACTGACCTCTCACTTTTTCTTGGGCATTTATGGGTTGATAATTTTGGAAAATGCCACTGCTGCTGGTGATCCTCTCTCCAGAAGTTTGCTCCAGCTGTTGGTTGGGGCTCCTCTGGGGCTAAAACCATGGGCTTACATGGGGCTGTGCTCACCTCCCAGCTTTCTGAGATAGACTCTTCCTGTCTGCCTGCCTTGCTGCCTTCAGCAGGAGATTTATTTCTCTCTGTCACTTTGTGGGTTCTGTAGCTCTAAAATTTGTTTAGAGTCATATTTTCTAGGTATTTGAGGTGGTTATGGGGGGAGCTCATGGACTTTTCCTGCTTCTATGCTACCATCTTGGCTCTTCCCCCATTCCTTAAGTTTAACTCTACAGAAGAGAGAAGCACTAAGAGAGGGTAGTTGGGTAATAAATTTTTCTCCACCAAAAATATGTTACCAGGACTAGAAGCAAGATATCCTTTTTACCTAGATATTGTTCATGAAAAAGCAGTAACCCAAATCTGTTAATTTCCGTACTTTGGGGATGATATATGGCAATGCTAACAGTATGCCTACCAGATTGTATTCTAAAGAAACTCATTTTTATAGGTGCCAGATGGAAGGAGATGTGGGGAGAAGAAGAGAGAGAGATGGAAAGAGGAAGGGGAAAAGGAACAGTAGATTGGGAGAGAGAGAGAGAGAGAGAGAGAGAGAGAGAGAAAGAGAGAGAGGTAGATGAGAGGGAAAGAAAGAAAGAAGAGAGCGGGAGGCAGGGAGAGAAGGAAGGAGAGAGAGGGAAGGAGAGAGAAAGATGTATTGGGATTACCAAGCATGTGGACAATAGAAGAAATTCCCTAATGTTATGCAAATGTATTAATTATACAAATAATTATTCAAAGATAAAGAATTACTTAACAATTCCAAAGTCATGAGATACAATTATTCTGGAAAGGAGGGGAAAAGATGATCTCTTCTCAGCCTGGTTAAACCTACCATGACAAGAAGGTTCATGGACTTCATAACTCTTGGGAAAGAGAGAGACAAAAAAACAAAAACAAAACAAAAAAAAAACCCAAGACATTCACCCTACGCTGCTATTAACTCAGGTCACTCTTTTGCTTACCAGAAGTACAGTGTTGTATCACCTATGTTCAGGAAAAGGTGAAACATAACTGGCATTTATAAAACATTTTCAGGTTTGCAAAGTGCTTTATAATTATTGCCTCATTTTTCTTCACAACGACTTTGTGAAGTGGTTCCTATGACTCCATTTTACCTATGAGGTAGTTAGATAGTAAAGGAGTTAAAACATAGGACTTGGAATCCAGAGCACTTGAATCCAAATCTTCCCCCAGACACTCAATAGATCTGTGGTCCGTGGGCATCACTTAACCTCTCTCATTCTATTTCCTCACTTTTAAAAATGACAATGATAACAACACATAACTCTCAAGGTTGTTGGGAGATAACATTTTAAAAATGTTTTGCATACACAAGAGTGCTACATAAATTATAGCTATCATTTGTTGATATTATTATCATTACTGTTATTATTGTTTTATGAGAAAACTGAGACTAAGAATTTAAACAATTTCCCCATGGTCTCACAGTGAAACATGTCAAAAGTGAGGCCTTCATGATTCCAGGGTGCACAATTCTCTGCATTTCTCTTCTATATGAGAAATGAGAGGAACGTACTTCTGATTAACTATTCCATCAGAAATAAAAAGAGAGAGTAGTACCAAGGAGTATGTTCTCTTGCCCACCAGAAAGAGAGGAAAAATAACAATTGAAAGACCAAAGACTTGTGTGTTTTAAGCTTCATTTACTTATTCTATTTTTGTCAAATATTTTTAGTAAATTCTATCTTGATTTAATCTGGTTTTACTCTATGTTAATATTTCTAAGCCTGTAAGCAATATCATAGCTTAGAAATTTTGTAGGCCACTTTAAGAGGGCCAGATTTGAGGATTGGCTTCCCTTTT
>JAQQSU010014104.1:0-11497 GCA_028627135.1 Pseudochirops cupreus | reverse complement strand
AAAAGGGAAAGGGTCAACCTTACTCTCATTGAATTTGGCTTAGGGAAGGAACAACATAAACTCTAAACTGGGTATCTTGCCACACAAGAGAGTAAAGGGAATGAAGATGAGAGGTGGGATGATGGAGGGGAGGGGAGGGTTGGGGGAGGGTTGCTGGAAGTGTACACTTCTGTAAAGGGACTGATACGGGGACAGGGTAGAGAATAGAACAAGGTGGGGGGGATAGGAAGGAGGGACATATAATCAGTCTCTCACAATATGCCCACTGTGGAGATGTTCTGCATAATTACACATGTACAGCCTGTATTTAATTGTTTGTCCTTCTAGTGGGGGTGAGTGACAAGGGAGGAGAGGAAAGAATTTAGAATTTAAAGTTCTATAATCAAATGTTAAAAATATATATGTATATATTATTATTATTATTATTATTATTATTATTTTTAACTACATCCAACTGGGAATTAAGATATACAGGCTCTGTGGTAGGGAGATCCATCCTGCCCTATGGAAAAGCCAGAGGGGTGAGGGGTAGGTCATAGGAGAGAGCAGATTGGGGGAGGCGTTATATAGTGGGATGGTTGTTTTCAAGTGTTGGGTAGAGGAAAGATGGGGAGAAAATTTGTAACTCAAAATCTTGTAGAAATGAATGATATAAACAAGAAAATAAAAAAATTTATTTATTAAAAAAAAAAAGAAATCTAGGTGAGTATCTCACCTCTTCTGCCTCCCCCCCCCCCCCACTACATAGAAGTGTGAGCAAGTTTTCTGAACCTCAGTGTTTTTATTTATAAAATGGAAATAAAGATTTTTTTTTACTATCTGCCTCAAAGTATTGCTACAAAGAGAGTGCTCTGCAAATCTTAAAGTATTATGAATAACATGAATTATTTCCACCATTTTTATTTATCTTCTTCTGATTCTGAACTTCCAACTCTCTAATGATTCCTTTCCCTTGTATCCCCTAGAGCAGTGGTTATCAACTTGTGGGTTATGTTCAATTTAAATACACCCTGCATATCAGATATTTACACTATGAGTCATAACAGTAGCAAAATTAGAGTTATGAAGTAGCAACGAAAATAATTTTATAGTTGCGGGTCACCACAACATGAGGAATTGTATTAAAGGGTCGCAACATTAGGAAGGTTGAGAACTACTGCACCTAGAGTGAAGATGATCTGAGAATCATCTTCACAGAGATGCTGAGGACCAGAGTGAACCAACGTGCCGAACTGACTGCAGTCTCAGTAGGGCCAGCTTGGTCCTACCTAGCTCAGAACTCGACAACCCTCCAGAAGACAGGCTAGGCAAGTGGTCTTTTGCTTCAACCAGTTCTTTTTCCCACTGTAATCTCTTTCACTAGTTTAATGAATATAATGTTATTTTGCTGCTACTGTCTGTACTGGTATATCAGTGTTGGATATAAACTGATGGATTTGTCAGTATTCTTGGTAGTGTAGGAATAAACAAGTCATTGACCACTAAGCTTTTCAAGGTTTTGGGTTTTTGTTTTTGTTTTTTTGGTCTTGCTTCTAGGAAAGAGCATGCCTCAATTAACCAACAAAGATAGATGTCCAAGCTTTTTTTTTTTTTTACAGATAGGACAAATACAAGCCAACTCCAGTACCTTAACATTATTTTTTTAAAAAGGCAGAGGACTCAATTTTAAATATGTATTTGCATTTATCTTCAACCACCCCATCTATTCAGCAAAATCAGAAATTAAGGGATTCCATATCAGTAAATATTTCTAGTTTAGAAAAGCTTTCCCCTTTAAGTACAAAAAAATTATGTTACTTTATTTTCATGGAAATATTTCTAAAATATATTAAAAATCCTGACTTATTAAATAAATCATGCTTGTAGCAGTAGTGGAGTGAGGTGTCAAGTGGGAAAATTCAACTATTTCTAGTACTGGAATAAATGCTTTGAAAAGTTGTGTCAAGGGATCTGCAATTCTTTCTGTCCTTTTAGGTCTTTGTTCCAAGTCAGAGACATCACTCTAGCACAAATCTCAATATTAATATCTTTATTTCTGTCTTTGTCTCTCTGTCTCTGTCTGTGTCTGTCTCTCTCTCTCCTTCACTCATACTGTTTATAAAGACAAAGTAAATTTCTAAAACAAAGAAATGTGAATAGGCTTTCCTTACGCTCAGAAGAAAAGGTTCCACACTCCCTTGAGGTAACCCAAGAGAATAAAGGAGATACAGAATCACCTAGAATCTGCAATGGGATGGAGGCTGGAGGTGGGATGGGATGAGGGGAAAAGGCATCAGTATCACAGCATCTGTCCTAATACTCTTCATGCCCATTCAGCTCAAACAACCTAATTTAGGAAATTCTGGTTCCTTTCTTCATGGCAGCTGCCCTCAATTCCACACTCCCAGTTTTGCACAGCCTCTCACAGTCTTTCCATCTCCATACACATTCCATAGATCTTTTCAGTGTTCCCCTTCAAGTCTGACTTGGACTAATTGTAATGTTAATGGGATTTAAGATCTTCCCTGCCCTTTAGTAGGTCCCACCCCTATTAAAGGAAGTTTGTTCAGGGGAGGTTCGCTTGTAGGAAGGCTTCCACACCTTTTCTTAATTTCTAATAGGCACTGAGTCATGAGGGTTGTAATGCCCTCTGCTCTAAAGAGGGTAGCATTTTGCATTGGGGCACACTCATTGGAAGAATGTTCTTGTGATTTGACCAGATGAGACTCTGGATAGCTGTTAAGAAGCCCCCAGCTTTGAAAAACCCAGATGTTGCTGCTTCTCTCTCTGGTAATTGCCTTGGTCAGACAGTTGGATCTGTCTGTTGATCTATGCTAATTTCTCAGACAGTTAGAAGCCCTGTTTATTGGTCTTTATCTCTCTGCTTGTTTTTTCTCTATTTTCTTTGTTTCAATTTTCTCTGAAGTTCAGGGTGCTGATTTTTCTCATCAACTAATTAATATAATTTTTAAAAGATTGTTGACCCCTTGAACAGCTATCTTTCCTAATTAAGCAGATCTAAGAATCTGTGCTAGCATGTGCTAGTGTGGTTGCCGCTACACTCATGCAATAGATTTCTAACGGTCATCCAGAGGTCTTATACAATGGAGTGTCTAAATATTGTTTGTTCACTGACATTGTTCTCTTTTTAATTCATTCAAGGGGTCTGTTCACATCTCATAAAGTGATAATGACCAGGTTTTTATAGTTAGTTCAATACCTCATTATCAGCCCCTTTTCTGTAATTCCTGGGCTTTCAAAGGACAATTTGAAAAAAATCTTTTGCTGAATATAAATTTACCTTTTCTTGGTGATTCAAGATGATTGATTAACATTAACAATTCTTATACCTTGTTCCAAAATTGTAGCTCCTGAAGAATGTAGTGCTGAACTCCACCTGGGGGTTCTTTCATATCTTCCTTCACTTCTCAGTGTTGGTTTCCACTCAATTCAATTCATTAAACATTTATTAAATACCTACTACGTGTTGAGCATTGACTCCAGAAGCTCTCCTTCCTCATTCTACTTATAATCAGTTGGTTGTTAAAAATCTCCAAATATTAAAAGTTGTAAGTGTTGGTAACAATCTCCACTGGGACCGTTTCCTATTGATGAGCATTGAAATTCAATGGATATTGAAGTCAATTCCATAGTACCTTTAGTAATGATGAAAAAGCATTAATGGATCAATAAGCAGATAAGCCTATTAAATGGTTATTCTATACTATATTCTATAACTACTATCATTTAGTCCTCTTCTACCTTGTTCAGAATATAGTATAAAAAACCATGTCAAGTGTTCGATCAAAATCTAAGTATATACTATGTATTAGTAGTCCTCTAGTCTATCACTCTACTAACCCTTGTATTAAAAGGAAAATGAAGTTAACCAGGAACATCCTATTCCTGATGAAGATTTGGTAGTACTCATAATTACATGCCAATCTCTACATATATCAATGAATTTCATTTTGTTTAGCACTCTAGTCTTAAGATCATGGATTCAGAACTATCAAGGACCTTACAAGTTATAAAGTCCCACATTTACATATGAAGAAACTAAGGAAGGCCAAGAAAGTTTAAATGACTTGCCCAAAGTCATAGAGCTAGTAGATTGTCCTAGGCAGTATTCAAACTAAGTCCTCCTGACTTCAAGGGAATCACTCTATCCTTCCATTATCCTATACTGCCTTAAAACCTGAATATAATGTGGTCTAGAATTTTGCCAAAAAATCAATGTTTAATTAGTTTGAATATTTTACTCTCTTCCTTCTCTTTAAAAAAAAATCAGGTTATTTTTCCTTGTCTAGTCCTGAAACACTCTTTGTATTCATCAGTCTCCTAAGGATCATTTTTACCTGTTCAGAATTAACATTTGCCAGTTCTTTCAATACTCTGGGATGCAATTTATCAAAGTCTGGTGACTTGAACTCAGTGAGAGCAACTCAGTATCCTCTTATGGTCTCCTCACTTGCCACTGGTTTCTACTCCCTCCTAACCATTTTGTTCCATCTTCCATCCAAAGACCTTTTGTCTTGACAGAGAAAAGAGAAATAAATTGAGAAATTAGTAGTGATGTCCTATTTCTATAATCCATCATAATCATCATATTTATCAAAAACAAAAGTATTGGCACTTAAAAAAAAATCTTCTTCATACTCCCAATAGGGGTGATTTCTTGACTTACATTGAATTGGGTTTACGTGAAGCAAAGTTACACAAAGTCATCAGCCTCACTCTCTCTTGCAGTGATCAAAGTCCAGTAGCAAGATAAAAGTCAGAATGACTGATAATGGCCCAGAATGCAATGAATGACCTTGGCATCTTTGATATCTGACCAAGTTCTAAGCACTCTGTAGCTGTTGGAAGAAATTGTTCTCATCCATCCATTCTTCCAGGAGAAGTCTTCATATGCTTGGGGTAGGCATCCCCTAACTCAACAACGGGTTTAAAGCCTGTTAACTATCCTCAATCTGATTTAGCTCATCTGCCAAAATGAGCAAAAGAAAGACTGGGATGTGGGCACTGTACATGCTACAGCATTTTGGAGCCACAGGTAAGAGTTGGGTGACAGGTAGACACCAAAGGTAGATGAACAGCCCTGACAAGTGTTCCATAAGCCCTCACACCAGAGGCGCTAGTCCTTCCTAAATACTCTATATACCCCATATATGTGTGTATGTGTATATCTACATATGTATGGATATATAATAGAATTTGCTAAAGTTTCTGTGGATCTACATTGGTATCTCTGGACAGTTCTGAGGATTTTTCTTCTTTAGCAAAACCATTTGCTCTTGTAGCTCCAAAATTTCATTATTAATAACTTTCCATCCCACTTAGACTGATTTAGGTCATGGGAGGCAAATTATCCTTCCTATGAACCATTTGATACATAGGATTGATCATAGCTAACAAAGACTTTAAAGGTCATTAAATCCAACCCACTTGTTTTACAGATGAAGAAATTGAGGCCCAGATAAGGCCTTTTTCCTATGCTGTACCCATTAAATTTTGATATTTGTCTTGCCAGATATTTGAGCAGTGTTCTTCCTTCCTTTCTTAGCATAGTTTAAAATCATTTTGTTCAGATTAACAATTCCAGTCAACTGTATACAATTAGTCCTTGCTATGTGTATTCCAACCCTGGGGAAATGCCTCTGATGCTAGTACTTTAATCTGTGATCCAGAAATCCAAATCCTATTCTCAGACACCATTTTCATAACTCATTGTTCATTGTGTAAATGCGCTTTTTTTCTTCCAAAAATATCATGCAGCAATTAGTCAAATAGCATTTACTAAGCACCTATTTTGCACCTACTACAGAACTGTGCTAAGTTCTGACTACACAAAGAAAGGCAAAAAATAGTCCCTGCTCTCAATGAGCTCACTCTCTAATGGGAGAGACAATATGCAATAACTTCATTCACAAAAGAGATATACAGGAGAAATTGGAGTAGTGATTAAAACACCACCTATTTCCCTAGAATATTCTGTTACTTGCCCAAGACTTTATAACCCCAAGCAATGCTGCTTAAATTCGTATTAAGTATCATCTGTCCCTGCATGAATTATGCAAAATATGGACTAGTTATCAACTTTAACAAGCTTCTGGAGGACCTGACTCATATCCAGGATATTGGCCCTTGGAACTTGGCAGATCTCTCCATTGCTAATGTTATAAATAGCCATAGGCCTCAGTACCTCTCAGAAGAAAGTCACCAACCTATTAGTCCTTATCTCTTCTTTCTCTGGCCTTTACTAGACGACGATCTCTCCTAAAGGCACCTGTGAATACACATCGTCATTCCTCAGAGCAAACGAAGGTCCTTTGTATCCTAAGTGGGTCCAGGTATCATCCTACAGGAAGACCTCTACATGTGAAATTTTCATTGCAAATATTTAGAAATTTCTTTCCTTCCTTCTCTTTCACATTACTTTACCCTCCAAGCAAAGATCAGGATTCCTCTATACCTCTTCAGATATTTTTTCTTCCTTGTTTTCTCTTTTAAAAACTTAATAATATGAATTAATATCAATATGAAAATAATATAAAGACTTATTAATATGGAGATATATGAGCCCAACCCTTTAATCTTACATATACATGACTATTACTTCCTACTAACAAAAATACAAAGCGCACTCTCCGTGGTATTGCAAAATCACTCTTGCCCTCCATACTTTCTGAAACAAGATCTTCAGTCCTCTGTTGTTCCTCTCGGTGGCTTGTCATGGCTAATTCTCATAGTGAATTCATGTAGCAAATTGCCTTTTTGCCTCTTTTCTTTGCCACACCTATGTTCAGTGGCTAGGGGCTCTTGAACGACGTTTTATTTATATAAGGCAGACTCCCTGCTATTTCTCACTATATGATGCTAGCTCCCTCAGTTTCTGTTGATGAGCAATTAGCAGATTCCTACCGAATGCTAATGCAAACACCAGCTGTCCTCAGCTATCCTTTCTTTCAAATGGGGTCTTATTTAATTGATATAATTAACTTATTTTCTTGTCTTCCCAATTTTGGGTTTTAGATAGTTATAGAAATAGGTGTAACAATAGCTTTCATTTATATAGAGTTTTAAGGTTTGCAAAGGCTTAGCATATATTATGTTAATCGATCCTCAGAATAACCCTATGAAGTAGGTGCTACTGGTAGTATCACTCTCATTTTACAAAGGAGCCTTAAAAGACTCATAGATGTTAAGCAACTTACCCATGCTTACAGCAAGTGAATGTCATAGAAGAAATGAAAACCAAGGTCCTCTCCCAATCCCAAGTCTGGCCTTCTTTTCTGCCACACCGTGTTTTCTTGCCTAGTCACAGCATTTCATCCTAGTCACAGCATTCTTTACCCCTGCTGAGGACAAGACATGATGATGATGATGATGATGATGATGATGATGATGATGGTTGCAAAGATCAGTACCAGATTTGTATAGTGCTTTAAGATGTGCAAAGTACCTACCTCAAACTTTGATATAACTAGTAAATTAATATCTTCTTTTACAGATTAGGAAATTGTGGTTTTAGAATCTAAGTGACTTGCCAGTTATGACAGAGGCAGTATATATCTCATCCAGATTTCAATCTCTGGCCTCTAAATTCAGCACTGCATTTAGTATGCCACCTTGCCTTCCTATTTAGCTCAGGCTTTTCACTTTTTTTTAGTGCAAGACAAAGTGTAGTGAGGTTAACCAGATAAACCAATGGGTCTAATTTAGAAAGCCAGAATCATTGTCAGACATAAATAATTTATCAGAATAATGATAAATGAATCTTTACTTAAGACTATTTTGCTGACAAGACTATGGGATAGTTAAGAATTAACTAAAGGGAGCCTTTTATGTGTTTGCATCACAACTAATGAAAGCAGTTTCTGATAGCTGGATTATAATGAATTTCTCTTCCTTGAGACACAATTCAAATGTTATCTTCTACTTGAAGCCTTTCCTGATGCCCCCAATTGCTGGTGGCCTCCTTCCCCAAATATCTTATACTTAACTATGTTCTATATATTTGTATTTATTCACTTTGTGTTTATAATGTATATTTTTAATTTGTACTTATTCTCTCCCCCATTAAAATATGTGTCATTAGTAGAAATTCTTTCTTTCTTTTGCACTTGAATCCCTACTACCTAGCAAAATACCTGGTACGTTGTAGGTACTAAGCATAAACTTGATTGATTGAAGTCTCTGCATCTTTTCAACATTCCTGCTTGCTTTCAGCAGCAACTACCTTCCCCTTGCCCTCAGGCCTTATAAATTGTACCTCATTTTATATCAATAATTTAATCAGAAGATATAATATTACATGATGTCTATATCTCTATCTTCTCTTCTTACTAATTTTGAAGCCCTATGTAGTCATTTTGCATGTGGCATGGTGCTTTACATAAAGTAAGTGCTTAATAAATACATGATGAATAAAGGGGGAAAAAAGAGAGAGAAAGACTGACTACTTAGGAAAATAGAAGAGAAGAGAGAAGATGAGAGACAAGAAAGACATGAGTGCAGATGACAGTTCCCCAAAACTGACACTCCTCAGTGGCACTTCATCCATGTTATGAGTAACTTCTACTGAAAAAGCCCAATGGTTATTTGGAATGATGCCCAAAGGATCATAAAACTGTGCAGACCCTTTAATCTAATACTGCTGCTGGGTATATATCCCAAAGAAACCCAAAAAAGGTAAAGAAAAGGACCTATTTATACAAAAAATATTGATAACAGCTCTTTTTGTGGTGGCTAAGAATTGGAAATTAAAAGGATGTCCTTCAATTGGGGAAATGGTTAAACAAGCTGTGGTATATGATTGTAATAGAATATTATTTTGCTATAAGAAATGACAAGCAGGATGATTTTAGAAAAACCTGGAAAGACTTACATGAACTGATACAAAGTGAAGTAAGCAGAACCAAGAGAACATTGTACATAGTAACAGAAATATTGTACAACAAAGAACTGTGAATAACTTAGCTATTCTCAACAACCCCCAAAAAACTAATGATGAAGAATACTGTCTTCCTCCAGAGAGAGAATTGACAAAGTTTGCATACAGACTGAAGCGTGCGATTTTTTTTTGCTTTCTTTCTTTTTCTTTTATTTGAGTCTTCTTGGACAAAATGACTAACATAGAAATGTTTTACATGATGGCAAAAAAAAATCTCAATGATTTCATCCAGTGAAAATAGTTATTGGAGAATTGGATATTCCTATCCCTGGGGAGGGGGGGGGGCAGGAGGGGTGAGGAAATTATCCTAAAGTTCTAATTGCAGCTTACACAAGTCACAAGTACAAGTCATATCAAGCCATCATAATGAATTTTAGTATAGAAATGGCCAAAACATCTAATGTGGATTCACAAGAGTGTTTTTGTTTATTTTCCCAGAAAACCAAAGCTGAGAAAGAGAGTTATTTTGAAGCATTCAAAAATGAAGTGTTCAAGTCAAGAGTAAGACTCTATTTTTCACAATGATCCCAGGAGGCAGAGTCAAGATGGCAGCGTAGAAGCAGGAGAACTCCATGAGCTCCCCCATAACCACCTCAAATACCTATAAAATATGACTCTAAACAAATTTTAGAGCTCCAGCACTCAAAAAATGCCAGAGAAACAAAGCTCCCACTGAAGGCAGCCCAGCAGGCAGACGGGAAGGGCTCATTGCAGTGTGCTGGGACTCAAGCCCACCCAGCCTGAAATAGCAGCATTAAGCCCCAGGGCAGCCAGGACAAGCCACAGCTGGAGCACTCAGGAGAGTGGATCACCAGCAGCTGTGTGAGTTTCCAGAATTATCAACCCATAAGAGCCAAGGACAAAGTGAAAGGTCAGTGGAACTTGGCTAAATATGGGGGAGAGAAGCGGGTCTGGCCGACTGTCCCCAGGGCAAGAAAGCAGCAGAAACAGCGGCCCTGCAGCCACCTCCATGTGGCTGCTTCAGAGTTCCCAGCCTGTAGATTGCAGGGGGGCCAAGTGATCATTCAGAGGCTAAGTGCTCCTGCCTTAACCTGCCTGGATCAGGATCGTGGTCTTGGGTGGTGGTCCTGAGGTGCATGACCAGTGAGCCAAAGCTGAAGGGTGCTGCAGAGATGGCAGTGGCCTCCTAAAAGCTCCGGAAGCTGCAAAAACCCCAGCAATTTGGGACAGAGCTCTCCCCTCTAAAAACAGAGTTCTACTGAGCCAAAAAGTCAAGTAATTGACTGGCAAACATGAGCAGGCAAAGGAAACAAAGTAAGCACAGTAATCCAACTTTAGATTCCTTTTTTGGGAACAAAAAGGAGCAAAGCATGGAACCGGAGGAAGACAACATAGTCAGAACTCCTGCACCAAAACCTTCCAAGAAACATGAAGACTACCTACAAGCCAAAGAGCAGCTTAAGAAGGATTTTGAAAACAAAATAAAAGAACTGGAGGAAAAATTGGGAAGAGAAATGAGAACAATGCAAGAAAATCATGAAAAGAGAGTCAACAACCTGACTGAAGAAAATAACACCTTAAAAAATAGATTTACTCAAATGGCAAAAGAAATCCAAAAAGTCAATGAGGAGAAGAATGCCTTAAAAAGCCAAATTTGCCAGATGGAAAAACAATATCAAAAGCTCACTGAAGAGAATAATTCCTTCAGAATTAGAGGGGAGCAAATGGAAGCAAATGACTTTATGAGAAATCAAGATACTATCAACCAGATCCAAACAAATGAAAAAATAGAAGGCAATGTGAAAATTCCTTGAAAAAACCACTGACCTGGAAAACACATCCAGGAGAGACAATTTAAAAATTACTGGACTACCTGAAAACCATGAACAAAAAAAAAGAACCTAGAAAGCATCCTTCAAGAAATTCTCCAGGAAAATTGCCCTGATATTTTAGAACCACAGGGCAAAATAGAACTTGAAAGAATTCACTGATCACCTGTTTGAAAAAGATCCCCAAAAGAAAACTCCTAGGAATGTTACAGCCAGGTTCCAGAGTCCCCAGATCAAGGAGAAAATATTACAAGCTGCCAAGAAGAAACAATTTGGATACTGGGGAAACACCATTAGGATAATCCAGGATCCAGCAGCTTCTACATTAAGGGATCAAAGGGCCTGGAATATGATATTCCAGAGATCAAGGGAGCTAGGATTAAAACCAAGAATCACCTACCCAGCAAAATTGAGTATAACGTTCCAAGGGAAAATAAGGTCATTCAATGAGGTGGAGGACTTTCAAACATTCTTGATGAAAAAACCAGAACTGAATAGAAAATTTGACATTCAAAATCAAGAAGCATGAGAAAAGTAAACATGGAAAAGAATTTACAAGGAACTTACCAAAGTTGAACTATTTACATGCCAACATGGAAAAATGATAATTGTAACTTACAAAACTTTTCTCAGTATGAGGATAGTTGAAGGGAATATAAACGTATATATATGTATACATGCACATATGTCTATATAGGAGGGTATATATGTGTAGGAATACATATGTGAGTGTCTGTATATATGTGTACATAGACAGAAGACACAGGATCAA
>JAQQSU010014103.1:0-11498 GCA_028627135.1 Pseudochirops cupreus | reverse complement strand
ACATGGGGGAGGATGTAGGAGAGAGTAGATTGGGGGAGGGGGTATACAGTGGGATTACTATTTTGGGTTGGTGGGTAGGGGAAAGATGGGGAGAAAATTTGTAACTCAAAATCTTGTGGAAATGAATTATGTAAATCAAAAATAAACATTAAATTTAATTTAAAAATAAAAATAAAAACCATGATCATATTTATCTAGCACTTTATACTTATACTTTACAAATATTAACTTCTTTACTCTCAACAACAACCCTGTGAGGTAAGTAATTAAACACTTCTTATCCCCATTCAACATATGAGGAAACAAAGTCCTGGAAAGCCTAGAAAATTTTCCCAAGGCCTATAAAAAGTGGGATTCAAACCCAAAACTCTTTCTACTCCACTGTGTCACGTAAAACAGCTCTGCCTCTGCTTTTATTTTTGTGGTGTTAGAATTATTTGGAATGTATTGAGGACCCATTTCCTCAATCCCCAGTTGCTTTCTCACTAGGGGCTACATTTGAATACTACAGGAACCTCACAGGTACACATCTCAGAGTAAACCTCCCATCTTGCTCAGCATTGTTGGGTCTTTTGAAATGGTCTCTTTAATTCTGGGTCACTCAAACAAGATTGGTACAACATGAGAAGAATTTTAAAAAATATGTCAATAGAAGAGATGCCCCACTTATGATAAGGTAAAGTTCCCAAAGTCTGTTTGTCAGGTAGCTGTTTGGAACTGAAAATAATGTGACAGATGGTATTATATGCCATCCTGGGCACTTGAATTAATTGTGTAATGACCTCTTGGATGAGAAAAGGGCTGTGTTCAGTTATGCGATAGATGAAAATTAGATGCTGAGGCCAGCTAACAAAGATTATTTTGATTCAAATGTCGCTGAGCTAATAATGGCAGCCTGAGTTCTAGGTCCTGGGGAGCAGGAAGGGGAGGGGGCGCGTCACATGGGTTGGTCTAATGGGGAAGAGATGGAAGAGTTTCCTCATTCTTTCCTGGGTATGGGGCTAACCTTGGGAAAAATTTCAGCATGCTTGGCACCCTCTCTCCTCCCTTTCTATATCTGTCTTCAACGTTTAGGCAATCTTCTTTTCCCCTTTCCCCAGTGTTCCCATATTGCCCTCAGCTCTCACCTTAATATCTTCTTTTCTTAGGTTCAGAGCTCTACCAGAGGTAGGTGTATCTTTTTTAAAGCTGTTGCTTATTAACTCAAATCACTAGTTGGTAGAGTTCAAGGATGGGTGAAAAGAGGAAGTGGATGTTTATGTGCTTGGTAAGAAGGTAGGAGGGAGGGAGTTGCCATTAATGGAGGGACAACTCTGCCTACAATGCTTCCTAGATTTAGATCAGTACTTTATCAAGCGCTTTAAAAATATCATAGATTTGATGTAGGAAGGGAAATTGGCCATCTCCAACACTCGTGGCACAGATGAATGAATGGTGGTCCATGGAAGTAGATTTAGCAAAGGCAAGAAGGGGCAGAGTCAGGATTCAAACCCAGGCCTTCCAACTCCAAGTTCAGGGCTCTTTGCTCTGTAACTTCTTCCCTCTCCCTTTTCTAAAGATTGTCTTTGGACTAAATGTACTTGTTGTTTTTTCCAAATGACATCCTAGACAGCAGTGAAGGGCATTTTAGTGGATGTAAGGGAAACAACAGGAATTCATTTAGCACCTTCTATGTGCCAGAAACTGTTTTTGCTCAGTCATTTCAGTTCTGTCTGACTCTCCGTGACCCCATTTTGGAATTTTCTTGGCAGAGACACTGGAGTGGTTTGCCATTTCCTTCTTCAGCTCCTTTTACAGATGAGGAACTGAGACAAATCAGATCAAATGACTTGCCCAGGGTCACACAGCTACTGTCTGAAGCCAGATTTAAACTCAGGAAGATGAGTCTTCCTGATTTCAAGTCCAGTGCTCTATCCACTGCACCACCTTAAAGTGCTTTACAAATTTTATCTTTTTTTGTTTGTTTGTTTTTTTGGAGGGAGGAAGGCAAGACAATTGGGGTTAAGTGACTTGCCCAAGGTCACACAGTTAGTAAGTGTTAAGTATCTGTTGTCGGATTTGAACTCAGGTCCTCCTGGCTCCTGGGCCCATGCTCTATTCACTGTGCCACCTAGCCACCCTCATTTTATCTTTACAACAACCATGGGAAGGAGGTCTTATCTTTATAATCCATACTTTCTAGATGAAGAAAATGAGGCAGTCACAAGTTAAGTGACTTGCCGAGGATCACACAGTTAGTAAGTGTCTGAGACTTGGATTTGAATTCAAATCCTAATGCCTTCAGGCCCAGTCCTCTATCCACTGAGCCAACTAACTGCTGCCCCAAGGCTGGCACTTTGTAAGGGAGATTCATTTGTAAGTCAGAGAATACCTGTCAAGATGAAATATGAGTTATGAGCCATGAAAAGATAAGAACTAAGGTTTTCAGTGTACCCTATTAGAAGGCCTGGCAGTAAGAGACAGAAAATCTGAGTGTTTTGGTATTTAATGAGGGAAACATTCATTCATTCATTCATTCATTTTAACAAGTAGTTATTAAGTGCCTACTACATGATAGGAAGGGAGCTTCTAGTCCCTGTTCCACCATATAACCGATGTATGACCTTGGCTATGAACAAATGATCCATTCATTTATGCGACAAATGAATCAGTCATTATACAATAAATGATTGACTCATTCATACAAAATTATTGTAACTGAAAAGAAGTCAACCCACAGTGAGTCATTTAACCTCTTGAGATTTCGGTTCCTTCATCTGTAAAGTGAAAATAATAACACCTTACTTGCAAAAAAACATGGAGATGAGGCAACTTATTTGTTGTGGTATCTTCCAGCCCTAAGAGCCATGATTTTCTGGGCTATCCTGGAGATGATACACACCAGCAGAGATGGGAGCCAGTATGGTGAGCATTTATTGTTGGAGTGTACTGCATTCATGGATGCTATCTTAATGCAGATTTAGGAAGGCTCAGAATAACCAAAGACCAGTTCAGAGAAGCATGGAGATAATGATAAGTCAGTGAAACAAGTTAGTTACATTAAGGGAAAAATAGTCCTAAAATGGAAAGATGGATGGCCCACTGGGGCTCTGGGTGGCATTGGGCCCCTAGAGGGAATGGAACACCCTCTCCCACACCATTAAAGACTTAATGGGTTTTTATGGAGCTCTTAACTGGGTCTTACAGGACCAAGTATTGGTGGAAGGGAGCAAGGAGCCTAGACCAAGGTGCTCATTGCTCCTAGTGGGGAAAGGGAAGACTCTGTGTGAATTGGAGGCTAGTTGATATTCAAACTCTGCCTACAGGAAAAGGATTTAGGGCTATCACTTCTGGTCTTAATCTGACAGGGTGATCCCCAAGGTTGTGAACTTCTCAAGGCTTTTTCACTTTCCTAGTGAAGGGGATTATTGGGGTTATAACCACTGCATTTGTGTCTTGGTTCATGCCATGGTAGTCACATAGAAGGTTCTGTCTAAACCTAGAATCCTACCCATCCTTCAGGGTATAGCTCAAAGTCCTGTTCTCTGACCCCTCTCTCACCCCAATAACATAGTCATTTCTAGTACTTCATGTTTGCACAACACACTGAGAATTTGTCATTGATTCTCTTGTATGGGTACTTAGCACTTCCTTGGGCACATCTGTGCCCAAGGAAGATCCCCAAAGGGTCACATCTTAGACATAATAATAACTGAAATTTATAGCATGCATTAAAGTAGCATAGGGTTTTACAAACTTCATTTCATTTAAGCTCATTACAAGGGAAATACTACAGTTATTATAACAGTCATTTTCCAAATGACTCAGAGAAGTTAAGTGATTTGCCCAGGTTCACAAAGTGACTTGCCCAGGGTTGCATAGCTTGTTAAGTGTTTGAGGAAGACTTCAAGCCTATGTCCTCCTGAATCCAAGTCTGGCCTTCTATCCATTGTGCCATGCTGTCCATCTTTGTTCCCTTATAGCACAGTGTCAGGTCTAGTGTGGTATGAGCTTTGTTCACATTTGCTGAATGCCTTACCCTGCCTATTTGCACGGGTCTACTGGACTCTGTGGTGGTCTCGTGCCCTGAGTATCACGTTGTTTTGCTCAATCAATTTTACTAGTGTTTGACTCTTTGTGACCCTTTTGGGGTTTTCTTGACAAAGACATTGAAGTGGTTTGCCATTTCTTTCTCCAGCTCATCTTACAAATGAAGAAACTGAGGCAATCAGGGTTAAATGATTTGCCCAAGGTCATACAGCCAGAAAGTGGCTGAAGCCAGGTTTGAACTCAGGTCTTCCTGACTCTAGATCTGGTATTCTATCCGTTGAGTCACTTACCTCCCCCAGCCCTGAGTATCACAGCATTTTATAAAGAGCCAAGGTTCAGGCCAAGCTGCAGAAAGCATGAGCAATAGCTGTAAATAGCTGAGGTATTCAGCGGGGATATTTCCTGTTGTATAGGCAGGTTTCTCTATCATTTCAATGACTTTGGAATGACTATGAACAGCATTAAAGGAGACAAAGAGAGGGAACCAAGAACTCATCAGCTGAGCTGAGACCCAAAGGGGAGAATTGACACTTATCATTTTTTTTTTGCATAACAACAACAATAGCAACTCATTTATATACTGCTTTAAGGTATGCAAAGTGCTATTTTCATGATAACTTTTGGTTTTGACTTTGTATTCTCAACACTTAATACAATGCCTTGAGCATGGTAAGCATTTAATAAATGCTTGTTTAATTATTAATATTTTTCATAATTCTAATTTCTTTTGGTATGATAATATCCCATTATGTTAATAAAACATAATTTGTTCAGTTATTCTCCAATCATTGGACATCTGGGTTATTTCTTTTTCTGTTACTATGAATAATGCTGTTAATTTGGGTGGGGGCACAAACAGATCTTCCCCCTTCTCTACCCCTACCAATGACTTCCTTAGTGCCACTATCTTCTTCCCCATTTTCTATAAGAGCCTGCAGGGAGTTGGCATGTGACTCTCTATCTAGTCCCTATGATGTTACTAGTCCCTATGAGGTCCAGAGAGAAGCCAGGGAGGAGGAATCTACCCCCATAATATATCACCTATTCCTCATTCATTGTCAAATGGTTCCATGTATATCATCAGATTTCTAGGTCAGAAAAGAGGGTAGCTATATGACACATTCTGGGCACCATGCCAGGGTCCTTTGCTTGTAAATTGCTATGAGAAGTTTCCAGTATCAGTCAATAAGCATTTATTATGTACCTACTATTTGTCCAATACTGTGCTAAGCATAGGGGAGATAAAGCAAAAGACATTCCCTGACCTCAGAGTTCTGGGACAGTAGTGAGGCTGCAGGTTTAGACTGGGGGTGAGTGGGCTGCAGAAGAAACTCAGCAGACCTAGACTTGTGGGAGAAGGAGGATTGATTTGAGAATCAGGAGACCTAATTCTGACCCTGAGTTTCTGGGTGATCCTGGGGAAATCACTTCTCTTTTCTGGCCCTCAATTCTCATCTATAAAATGGAGTTGTACATATATGGTTTCCAGGGACCTTCCAACTCTAATATTTTGTGGATTTATGATTCAGTGATAATTTGGTACTTTGCATTTTGACAAGCATCGATTCTGTGATTTGATGAACTAAAATATCTATTATAGGCAGAGTCCTGTTGGGCCCCTGGAGACAAAACTGGAGATCTGAAAGCAAAAGGCAACCTTCCCCCAGTAAGGATATCTTTTTCCTGTACAAGTCAAATGAGGCAGACATCAAGGTCTTTCCTCTTTGAAATTTTGTTTTCAAGTAAGGAGTGCATGTAAAAAAGATGCATGTAAAAAATTAGTTTTCAAAGCCCTCCCCTTAACTACACTTTGCATCAATACCCTCCTCTCCTTCTGACCCCCCTGCAACCCACCACCCTCCTGCTTTGCACACAATAGGAGCCTGCAATATGTTAGTTGCAGAATTTTTGAGTGTCTTCATGTTAGGGCCCAGGGGAAGGGTCCAGATCATCTTTCACTGTCCCTTCCAGCAATCCAATCTTAAACACCTTTGGGGATGTTAGGGAGGAGAAATTTTTTCCTCTTTCCCCTCATTGAGGCAGAAGGCTCTTCTGCATGTACATGGACTTCAAAGAACTGAATCCTGTGTCAGCTGACGTACTTCTGCCTATGTATCCCTTTATCTTGATGTGTTTTAACCCAGTCATCAATATACAGAAGAAACATGGCTTTGATTATTTTTTCTTATGTTTACCAGAACCCACTGCTTATCACGTGATAGACAAATACATTACTGGAAAAAAACATTTGGAAGAGAAAATGTTTTGAGACTAGGGAATTAGATGGCCATTAAAGCTAGGAAGTAACTTATTTGATCAATCAATCACTTTGAAAATAATGTGAAAATTCTCCATTCAGCTTGGCTTGACTCAACTTTCAAAAAAATGTCTTTTTAAAAAATTTAAGCTCTTCTGTAGTTTGATTCTTTTTGTTAAATTTATTTATTTATTTTTAGTTTTCAGCATTCATTTCCACAAGATTTTGAGCTACAATTTTTTCTCCCTGTCTTTCGCCTGCCCACCACCCCAAAATAGTGAGCCTACTGAATACCCTTTCCCCCAATCTGCTCTCTCTTACATCCTCCCCTATCCCCCCTAACTTTCTAGTTGGGCAAGATGGATTTCTACACCCTAGTGTCTGTATATCTTATTTCCCAGTTGCATGTAGTTTGATTCTTAACCCAGCATTTGGCTTTTAAAGCTATATTCTGGTCCCTTATTCTAGGAGAATTCCATTGAAATTATTCTGGTATCCCAGGACACTGCTAGAAGGTGAGGGGTGGGTGGGGATGGGTAATTTCTTCTATAAGAGAAACTACTGGCATAATATTTCCCTTCTCTTTTGCTCACTTCTTCTCACTCTTCTCTACCTCTCTCCCTACTGCCCATATCTGATAGTTACCAGCCTTGGCACTTCAGCCCAACATATACCTGCTACTCTTTTCTTCTTGCTTCCCGGCTAAATATAACCATCCCACAGGGACACGGACTAGATTTGCGACTCTGTTGGTATAGGGAACTTTCAGTAGTCCAATCTTAAAATCTTTGGGAAATCTTTTTGAGTCAAAAAATCTCCCTCTCCCAATTCAGGCCGAAATGCATAGTCCTAGAAGGTTGTCTCAAGGTTGAATGGCCTGTCCAGAGTCTCCTAGGCAATCTGTGTCACAGTCAAGACTTGAACCAAGGTCTTCCTAGCTCTAACGCTACCTCTCTATCCACTACACCAGGATGCCTCTCTGGCCATCCCATATATGTAAAGAGCTCATTTGGCACTTTTACCCCCCTCCCAAAACCAATGTTTCCTCTAGAGCATCAGAGTAATAGCAGGTATGCCATTCACAGAAAGACTCAATACTTTGAGACTAATGACATTCACCGTAGATTGCTTGGTCATCTGAAGAGATAATTGCACAATTCACATTTCTTGGTTGGTGAGGAAAGGATGTCCTATTGGTCATTGCTCAGAAAGGGAGGTGAACAGAGCAGTCTGCAAGCATCATGGGCCTTAGATGTGGTGGAATACACACTGAACAGAAGATAATTCAATCAATAGCCCACTTCCTGAGCCTCAGTTTCCATAGCCTATAAAATGGGAAGTTTGGGTTAAATGACCTCTGTGTCTGAGGCAGAATGGGATAGAGAGAAGCAAGTGGAGTCAGAGGATTTGGGTTTGTACACTGCTTCTGTTGCTGACTCCCTGTGTGACCTTGGACAAGTTTGCATCATTCCTGGGCTTTAGCTTCCTCTTCTGCAAATGAGGATGGTTAGACTAACTGACTTCTAATAGGTCCCTACTAGTCCTAAATCTAAGGGGTAACTGATGATCAACCAAAGGCACCAGGGGCACAACGAGAGCCACTTCTCTTACCTGCACATATCTTCATTGAAAGAAAATACCTGCTCATGGCAGGTAGACATTTATTTTGTGATATTAAATTGTAATTGCTAACAGTAAAAGTTCAAAGAAAAAGGAAGGAAGGAAGGAAGAAAAGAAGGAAGGAGGGAAGGAAGTCATGAGGTGATGGGCCCTCAACCCTGAATTTTCCCATATATCAGTAGCCCAGATCACTGGTGCCTCTGCCCAAAGCATCTGACCCACCTCAGCCCACCTTGATTACTTAATTAGCTTCCTTGATACTTCTTAATCCCATCCAGATCTTCTCACTGTCTTTTTTTGTATATAAATACCAATCTCACCCCCATTAAGCTGCAGATTTACTGGGAATCTTGCCTGCTCCTATTGGCATCACAAATAAACCTTGCTACTTTGACTGAAAGAAAGCTTGAGTGGTTGAATTCTTTCAAGGCAGACCCCCTGTATTCTTGCATTTTGGGATTTCCAGCCCCCCCCCCCCCCCCAACAGAAGGAAAAAGGAAGGAAGGAAGGAGGGTGGAATGGAGAATGAAAGGAATGGAAGTACAGATGGAGAAATATAAGTAGAAAGAAAAGTTATAATAGTAGAACTTTGGTAGATCATACAGGGCATACAGAACAAAATAATTTTTCCCTTTGGTCTTGCTCTATTATTTGATTTGGTTGTACCTTGTTAAATGTTAAGGGCTTTGGGAATAATTTTCTTCCTTATTTTTTTATGCTTACTCAGTTTTTTTTTCCTTTGGACATCTGTGAGGAGACAAGAGTGGAAGTGATGGGGTACAAGCTCTGGGAAAACCCCTGAACTCTGAATCTTCCTGCTATGAGGCATTTGCCTGAGGCCATAAACCTTACATTATCTCTAGGCCCAAATCTCTTGTTATCCTTAATCTAGCCTAGCCCTCCATTATCCAACTACTTCCCACTCTTCATCCTATCAAAATATCTATACCCACATCTTTTACTCATAAACTAGCCTAGCCATCCACTGTCTATCTTCTCTAGGTAGCCTTCAGCTATTTCCCACCCTTAATCCTATTCCTGGAATCTGACCTCAAGATTCTCCTTAGACTGTTCCTCAAGACCCTCCCCAAACCCCTCCTCTAGACCACCCCCAAATCCTCCCACAATCTTTCTGTGTATAAGATCCATTTTACCTCCATGAAGGGGCTGAGATTAAGCTAATGCAGATTCATTCAGTGTCAGATTATTCTGGCCTGCTTGTCAACACAAGTGTCACAAATAGGCTCTTTAAGAGTCTACCCATTATGGCAAATCCTTAATAAACTTTGTTTTACTTTGGCTGAGAGAAGGCTTGAGTTGAATTCATTCAGCAGGACCTATCATGTTGGTATTTTGGGGTCTTGAGCATCCCCTAACCCCCAAGCCTCAACAGAAGCAGAGATGTCCCATTGGGTAGTAGAAAAAGCATTGATTTTGAATCCAAAGGACTTGGGCTTGAGTCCAGGTCCTGCTAATAATTGTTCCTTACATGACCTTAGGCAAATCAATTTTGCCTCAGTTTCCTCATTTGAAAAATGAGAGATTTCCTACTAGATGGTTTCTAAGGTCCTTTCCAGTTCTAATCACTGTGATCCCATGTTTATATTAACGTTTTTAAAGTTATGATGAGACCATTTTCTAAGTCCTTCCATGACCCTGGGGACTCCGAGACCCTGATGATTAAAAACTCTTTCACTTTCTCTCACCTACGTGTGTCCCCTTCCCAGTGTCCCCTTCCCACTGTACTGGCCTGAAAGGAAAGGCACAAAGCATGGCTCTGAATTAAACAGAAACTACTTTAGCAATCAGTCCGCAGGTGGCTTGTGCAAGTAGAGCTTGCTGAAAACAGAGCCCTTTTCATTTTCTTCTTAATGAGCTGTCTGGGTCTGGAGGAAAGGTTAAATGTAGCTTCCTCATACCTCTGAATCAATGGGCTCAAGCTAGGCTTTTCTAATTCAACCTAATTAAGCCTCAGTACCCGGCTGCACTAAACATTCATTCATCTCTTTTTTTTTTCTGATAAGATACAACTTTCACCACCTCAGGGCAAAAGGCCCCAGGGACCTAGCTACTCTATTACAAGCCAAGGCCTAAAGATCTACTTCTTTATACCCTCCAAGTCCCCTCCACCACCACCACCCTCTCCATTTAAAATCCGTTCTCTGCTTTCACACTCCATACCATTCATTATTTTATGCTTTCTCTCTTTATAAAACAGGAAATGCCATCTAGGAATAGGGTACCGGGCCCAGGTCTTCTTCCATCTCTTGGGTAAGTTGACTAAACCTCACTGGCAACATCCCCTTCCCCCTTCCCCCCCCCCCCCCCCCCGAACAAACTTAATATTTTACATTTTTTTAATAGAATGGCACTCTTACAGCTGTAGATCTACGGTCCCAAGTTCTACTTTATGACTTACAAAGCACTTTTATACACATCTCTTTGGAAATAACAATTCAATGAAATAGGTAGGTTTGTTGTCCCCATTTTTATAGTCAACAAAACTGAGGCTCCGAGAGATTAGCATGTCACTACATTGTCACTTGTATGGAAACTAGAAGTAGAAAGCATGTACCAGGCATACCTTGGAGATATTGTGGGTTTCATTCTAGACCACCACAATAAGGTGAATATTGCAATAAAGTGAGTCATATGAATCTTTTGGTTTTCCAGTGCATATAAAAGTAGAGTTTACACTATACTATAGTCTATTAAGTGTGCAACAGTATTGTATGTAAAAAAAAAACAATGTGTATGCATTAATTAAAAAATACCTTATCATTAAAAAAATGCTAACCATCATCTGAGCCTTCACTGAGTCATAATCTTTTTGCTGGTGGAGGGTTTTGCCTCTATGTTAACGGTTGCTGATGGAGCAGGGTAACAGCTGCTGAAGGTTGGGGTCGCTGTGGCAATTTCTTAAAATAAACAACAATGAAGCTTACCACATGGATTGATTCTTCTGATGGGTTGATGGGAACTGAACCCCTAAGAGGAAAAGACTATAGATTATATTTTTAAAGGGATGGTCACTGAATATGTAGAAAAGGAAGCAGTGAGTAACCACAAAGTCCCAGTATGACTTCATTAGGAATGTTTGTTATTTGTGATGTGGACTTGGGAATGGCAAGGTGAGGGCCACACAAGTTGCAACATGGGCAGGATTTGAAGCCAGGTGCTCTGACTCCACAGTCAAAGAGCTTTTCACTTAAACCACACTGCCTTGCCTCCCAACCAGTGACTGATTGGTAGAAGATTGGGTGAACCCACATGAGAGAAAGAGTAAATGATAATAAAAACAACTCATATATTTGCTTCAACTTACAAAATACTTTCCTTTCAAAATCCCTATATAGAGTTGAGAGTATAAATAGTATTATCCCTCTTTCGTAGATAAGGAAATGTCAGATCTAGGATCACAGATTTAGAGCTTGAGATAAGCTTAGGCATAATCTAGCCCAATTCACTAATTTTTCAGATAAGGAAACTGAGACCCAAAGTCCCCTAGTCAGTCTGTCAATACATTTTTATCTAGCACCTACTATGTGTCAGGCAATGTGCTAAGTGCTAGGGATACAAATAAAAACAAAGA
>JAQQSU010014102.1:0-11498 GCA_028627135.1 Pseudochirops cupreus | reverse complement strand
GCTCCTCCCCGGAGCATGCGAGAGTGCTTGGGGTGGCATCGCTAGACCCTCAGTCTACATCTCTGCACGGTAGGAGAGCACCATGGCTACTTGCCGCGAGCCTGAGGTCGGTGCGGTCTTGGAAGAGGCCCAGAGGGCCTTCTACAAGGAGTTTGGGTCTGAACCTACCCTGGCGGTGTCTGCCCCGGGCCGGGTCAACTTGATCGGAGAACACACGGACTACAACGACGGCCTGGTGCTGCCCATGGTGAGGGTCCCAGAGCTCGGGGAGGGTGGGTGGAGGAAGCCTCTGAACCTTACAGACATCTGTGACCCTGACCCCCCTCACCCCCTCTTTTCTCCGCCTTTTCTGTTAAAGTTTCTTAAGGGAAACTGCCGCACCCAGTTACTGTAGCAAGGGAATGTGCTACTCGTGCCGGGAGCCCTTGCTTCCTGTGCTTTCTCTTGCATACAGTTCTGGTGCCTTTGGGGACTCCGGGGGTTGGGGGTGAGCGCCAGCTGGGCGAGTAGCCGAGCCGGTTTGGGATTGTGGCTTTCTCCTGTGTCACTGGGAAAGAAAAAGAGGAATTCTCTAGGGCAATAGACATTTGCTGGGAGAAAATGTGACCTGGTTGCTGCAGCTGCTGCTGCACTTTTCTCCCACACTTTCAGCGCATCTCACTGGGTTGCGTACCCAGAGGAATGAATACAGGTAGCGTTTCCAAAAATCAGGGGCTCATTTTGGAGAGGCGAGGATGGAATCCCTTCTGCCGCTGGACTGACACCCTGGGGTCCCTATGTTCTGGAGCTGGTTGGGGAACCTTCGGTCTCAGAGCCCCATGTGGCCCTCTAGCCCCTCCAGCGCGGCCCTCTGACTGAATACAAACTTCACAGAAAAAGTTTGGATTCCATCAAAGGGCCACACTGAGGACCTAGAGGGCCACTTGTATCCTTGAGACCACAGAATAAGGTTCCAGAATAAGGTAAACTATAAAAAATTTTAAGCTGAAAGGGACTTGAGAGCTTCTAGTATGAGGCCTTTCTTTTTACCTGAGGCCCAGAAGTCACATAAGTAGTTCTGGCACGACCTAGGACAGGGGTGGGGAATCTGACCTTTGAGGCTGCAGGTTCCCCACCACTGACCTAGGAAATCTTCCCAATCCGAGGCCCTTTCTGCTATGCTGTAGTGCTGTTTAAAAAGGCAGATGTTTAGGTTCAAGGTTACGTTCCCCATTCAAGTGATCTGGGCCCCTTTACTGTTGTCTTTTCTCTGACCTCTTCCCCTTTACCATACAGTACTGGGAGCCCCTGCTTCATGGGGCAGAGTCCAGACCTGTGTTTATTGGATCAGTTGGCCTGATCTCTGAAGACCCAGGAAGGTTGGGGGCTGGGGAGGTGTTTGAGCCCCTACTGCCAGTTTGGTGCTAACGCTTTTTCTGGGGACTTCCTTCTCCGCCTCCTGCCACCCCTCCCCCACCTGGAATCAGGTGTCTGTAGAGCTTATTTCCCATTTCAGAGTCCAGGGAACCCAGAACTGTTTGATGGGAAGGGGAGTCCCAGGCCTTGGCTCTCTGGAGTATCTGTTCTTGGCACTTTCCCAATTTTTAAACATTCAGGGAGCTCCTAATGGATACCATAGGCCAAGATCTTTCTGTTCTTCCTCCCTCACCAGGCTCTGGAGCTGGTGACAGTGCTGGTAGGAATTCCACGGTTGGATGGCCTCATCTCTCTTGTAACAACCTCAGAGTATGCTGATGAGCCAAGGCGGGTAGAATTCCCAGTACCTACTGCAGAGCAGCCTCTGGAACCTGGCATGCCTCGTTGGGCCAACTATGTGAAGGGGGTGGTACAGCATTACCCAGGTATGTGATTGGGAGGAATGAGGCAGAGGGGTCCCTCTGAACAATAACTATATTCTCTGGGAACTGATGGATGAGACACAGTTTATAATGGAGGAGCTGACACCTAGGGAGGGTGGGGGGCAACTTTCCCAGATACATGCCAGCTACTACAACTACCTCATTAGGTCTCACCTTTGACTTCTTTGACTTCTTCTCATAGCCTCCTAATTCTTTGCCCCTAATTTTTTCCCTAGCAACTGGTCCCCTCCCTGGCTTCAATGCAGTGGTGGCTAGCTCAGTGCCCCTGGGGGGTGGGCTCTCCAGTTCTGCCTCCCTGGAAGTGGCAACTTATACCTTCTTGCAGCAGCTTTGCCCAGGTACCTTGCCCAGGCCCCGGCTTCCCTGCCCTTTCCCACTAGGAACCCCTAATTACTGGAGAAACTTTATTCTTACCTGGGCTTAAGGGAGTGGGTTAAGAATCTTTCCCTGAGCCCCCCACCTTGGGGCTAACTCTTCCCTTTACACCCTTTTTACTGCCCTTCCACCCTGGACCAATGCTAAATAAGGGACTCTGGGGGCACCCTCCTTCCTTGCTCCCTTGTACTCTTCTTAGCCCCAGTTCTCTCCTACACCCCATCTGTGTGCCATAGACTCTGGGGCAGCAACCATGCGTGCCCAGGTGTGTCAGCGGGCAGAGCACAGCTTTGCAGGGGTGCCCTGTGGCATCATGGACCAGCTCATCTCACTGTTCGGGCAGAAGGGCCACGCACTGCTCATTGATTGCAGGTCAGGGACTTTGTTCCTCTTCTACACTCTGTATTCCTGGCTTCCTTGCTGCTTATCTCATCCTGGTATTTTCACCCAGCCCAGAAAGGGCATAAGGGTGGCCTTTTCCTGTGCCTCTAGGGGTGGATGGTGCCCATTAAATGACAAGAAATGGTGACTCCTGGCCATTTTTCTGTCCCCAGGTCCCTAGAGACATGCTCAGTGCCCTTGTCAGACCCTGGGATAGCCGTGCTCATTACCAACTCCAATGTCCGTCATTCACTTGGTTCCAGTGAGTACCCCATACGACGACGTCAGTGCGAATCAGCTGCCAGGGCACTGGGCAAGAAGAGTTTGCGAGAAGTAGACATGAAAGATCTAGAGGGTGAGGGATTGGTAATATTGTCTGGGAAATGAGTCCTTCAGCATCAGCTTCCCTCCTGACCATGTAATACCAAACCTAGTAACCCTGAGACCTACCCAGATGCCCTTGCCATAATCTCCACTCAGACATCAGGGGGCAGGACTTCTATCCTGTGGACACTTTTTTTTGAGGCAGGGAGGTGGGCAATTGGGGTTAAATGGCTTGCCCAAGGTCACATGGTTGGTAAGTGTTTGGTGTCAGAGGTCAGATTTGAACTCAGGTCCTCCTGACCCCAGGGCCGGTGGGTGCTCTATTCACTGCACCTCTTAGCTAGCTGCCCCTCCTGTGGACACTCTTCTTCCTCAGGGTACTCCACTCCGCTCCCACCCTAGCATGTCAGGCATTGCTGAGACCTATTTTCTCTTAGCCGGGAAGGAGCTGCTGACCAAGGAGGAATTCCGGCGGGCACGGCACGTTGTGGGGGAGATTCAGCGCACATCTGAGGCTGCAGCTGCTCTGAGTGCAAGTAACTATAAAACTTTTGGCCGACTCATGGTGGAAAGCCACAACTCCCTCAGGTAGGACTGGGCATCTTTCCACATCTAGCATATCGAGCACAACAGATGTTCCCTGAGCCTGGGCTCTCCTGGCTCCTTCCCTAAACCTTATATAACCTTGTGACATGTGTAGGGATGACTATGAGGTGAGCTGCCCTGAGCTGGATCAGCTGGTGACGCTGGCCCTCTCAGTATCTGGGGTGTATGGCAGCCGCATGACTGGAGGTGGCTTCGGCGGCTGTACGGTCACCCTCCTGGAGGCAGATGCAGCGACCAGAGCAATGCAGCATATCCAGGTAGGTAGCCATCTGGGGGTAGACTGGAGTGAAGAAGGGAGTCCTGGGCTCTTGTACTCAGACTCTTTTTCTTCCACAGGAACAATACAAAGGGACCGCCACCTTCTACCTCTCGAAAGCAGCTGATGGGGCCAAGGTGCAGCCTTTGTGAAGGGTCATTGTGGAGAGAAGTACAAGCTGGACACCTCATACCCAGGAGGACCTTCCCCTGGGTGGAGGATGATGGGGGAAGCCATCTGTTCATGAGCCATTAAATCACATTAGACTTCTATAGCTTTGAGTGTTGTATTCTAGGAAAGCAGGTCAGGGACAGGTGAGGGCACGCTATCAAAGATGATGGGCTCCTCTGTTCCCAGGGGGCTAGCATAATATCAGGTCCTACAGGCATGAAGATGGAAGAACCAATCGGTAGCAAAAACATTTATTATTATTAAGTGGCAAGACAAAGATTAGAGGCGTCCCTCCGTACTCTGACCTGCCTTAGCTCTTTGGTTACAAATTGGGTTTGGAGCCAGAGGACAGGCCAGGCTTCTGGGATAGCATTCCCACCAAGTGAACCCCTCATTCCTCCCTGCCTCCCAAGTAGTCTGTACCCCCATCCCCTCCTAGGGGATAATCAGAGTTGGGTTTTCAAAGAGTAGTGATTCTGTCACCCCCTTTAGGAAGCAACATAGGCTGAATTAGAGAAAAGAAGGAAGGTTGTGGGGGAAGGTGTGCTGGTGCCTGTGGGACTCTCATGTTTGGAAGAATTGGTGTTCTAGCTGCTTGGTTAAGGTCCCACTAGATGTCAATGTTCTGCTCACAAATTCCTGAGTCACATGGCGAGTGAGGGAGCTGCTAGCCTCTAGCTGCTGGGTCCCTAGGGCCAGTCCATCTGCAGGGGAAAAGCAGAATTGGAGTTAAGAGCTCTAAGCATATTATAGGAGCCTTTCACTTGGAGCTCACTTCATCCCCATAAAATATAATTAGTGAGTTGTGCTGCTTCCTGCCAGAAAGGACTAGTTCCAGCCCAGCCAGGGCCAGGCTTCCCACAAATACCAACCCTCACCTGCTAAGAAGGGCTTTGTGACGGTGGAGTGGGTTGCTGTGGTGATGCTGCTATACTCTCTGGGAAACTGAGATGTCTCCTGCTGAAGCCCAAGGTGTCCCAGCTGTGGAAAGGGTCCTGGAACAGGGATAGCCAGGGGAGGTCATGAGAATGGTAGGAGGTCATTCAGAAAGGTGAGGCTGGGGGGGTGGTTCTTGACCTACCTCCATCTTGAGACTCAATAGTGATGATGCCCTCACGCTCTGGCCCAAAACCTTGTGTTGTCTTTGCCTGGACTTTGAATTTGTAAGGCACATTCTCACTCAGACCTGGCACTGTCAACCGGTTCTCCAGGCTGTCACCATCCACCTGGAAGGTAGTGGATGGACCTGAAGGGAGATGTGGGTCAAGAACAAGGTTAGAAGCTCCTTCACTTCCTTGGATGTCCCTTCTCTGTCCTCCCTCTCCTATTTCCACTTTCTAAGGTCCCTCCCTTTTTTCTTGTAGAGATTATAGGTCTAGATAAAGTTGAGATTCCCTGGGTTTAGGAGCCATGGGCACCTACCTCCTTGGGCCATCTCACAGGTCACCAGGTATCCCAGAATGTCCCCATTGGGCCTACGTGGTCGTTCCCAGCTCATCTGCAGTGAGTCTGGACTTAGGGCTGTGAATACCAAGGGGCCTGGGGCACTGGGAGTGCTCAGGGTAAAGGCTGAACCTGAGGAAATAATGGGATGGAGGTGAGATTTTATCAGTAAACATGTGCCAAGAAGAAAGGAGTGAGGGAGAGAATATGGAAATGAGAGGAGAACCCCTCTTGCATGTGCTTAGTCAAGCCCAAATTAGCTTCCCAAGCAAAAATTGAGTGGGGGGGCAGGAAGGTTAGTCTCACCTGGCAAAGGACAGAGTGGGCTTTGGGGGTGCACCTGAGACTCAATGGTGATGACCCCCTCACGCTCTGGACCCCAGCCTTCCTGGCTCTGTGCCCGGACACGGAAGACGTAGGAATGATTAGGCAGGAGGTCTTCCACCACTACGGACGTCTGGTGAGGGTCAGGAATGTGCAGCCTGTGTAGCTCACCTTGGAGAGGGAATGAACAAAGGGGACTGGGTCACCACCATACCTCGGGATCCAAGACCAACCCCTGGAATGTTTTTCTCCCAGTCTTGTTCACTTTGTGACATGCTGCCTCAAAGACGGCACCCAGGGCCTCCCTGGACCAGATTTCTATTTGTGAGCTGGTGGGTTGAAATTACTGAGGTGAAACTAGACCCAGTGAGGGCCTTTGAAATGTAAAAATGAGAAGAAAAGAGAGAATAGGACCAGAAGAGGGGAAGGAAGACCAGCATGGGTGGAAGTAGGAAGAAGTAGGAATGCATTGGGGAATATTTAGAGAACTTTTACTGAAATTTGCAAATGGAGAATTCATTTTATCCTTTCCATAAGTTTCTATGCTTAGCTTTGAGGCAGGGCTGGGGAACCTGTGGCCTCTTGTAGGGCTGGGTCCTGGTTTTACAGAACAAATCCTTTTATTAAGGAGATTTGTACCATGAAGCTGCACTTGAGGACCCAGAGAGCCAAATGTTGCCTTGAGGCCACAGGTTCTCTGCCCCTGTCCTAGGTCTTGGTGGTAGAAAGAAAAGAGTCTACCCTTAGATCATTGTGTTTCTTTTGTGGGTATTTGACTAACTTCATTAAAGCAACCGGAGACTCAGGTTGAGAAATTAGGAGCTGATCTCTGTTTTGGCACACATTTCCCAAGAGTATACTGTGAGATTCTTAGAATCACCAAATCACTACAGTTAGCACTTCAGAAATTTTGTAGCATTCCAGACCTGGAGTCACCCGGGGGGAGGGAAACAGTTCCTTGGTCAGGAATTTGACTATCTAGGATAGTGTCTAGACTCTAGAATGTTTCATTTCCTCACCTGACCTCAGCCCCTTTTGAATTTGAATCGGAATTCTGCCAAAGGTCATTGTCTGGCAACCTGTGCCCCAAATAGCCAGCCCTTTGAGCTGGAGGAGGAGCCCTTAAATTTAACCCCTCACCTCCCTAGGCAGCATCATGTAGATCAGCCTCACGAGCTAGCCTGAGGGCCTAGTGCAATGGTTCTCAACCTTCCTAAAGCCGCGACCCTTTAATACAGTTCCTCATGTTGTGGTGACGCCCACAACCATAAAATTATTTTCGTTGCTACTTCATAACTGTAATTTTGCTAATGTTATGAATCGTAATGTAAATATCTGATATGCAGGATGTATTTTCATTGTTACAAAATGAACATAACCCACAGGTTGAGAACTGCTAGCTTAGTGTGAAAATATGCCCATCCTGTTGGGTATCTCTAGGAGTCTGATTAAGGTCCCATAGGGGTGCCCCTCACCTCCACTCAGCAGTTGGTACTCCATGCTGTAGCCTTGCAGGGCTCGATCACATTGTGGCTCCTGCCAGCTCACTTTCAGGGATGTGGGTCCCAGGGCCGAGAACACCAGGCGGGTGGGTGTATCAGGCACCCCAGAGGGAAGGCGGGATTCTGGAGGGAGGAAAGATGGTGGGTAGAAAGGAGAGGGATAAGAGTTAAGTTTGGAGTCAGCTTCTCTAGGAGGTAAGGACTCCCTTTCTCATGCCATGGTGGGTAAGGGTCCTGAAAACAAATAACTCAATCCTACACTAGTAACCAGCCCAGGGTAGCTCATTCACCTGGTAATATGCCCTCGAAAGGAATTTGGTCTCTCGACTGTTAAGAGCCCCATCAACTAAGCTGCCCCCTCCCTCTAGTCAACTTTCCCACAGAGGAACAACCAGGTCTTAACCCTTCTTTCCTTCCCCTTCTTCAGCAAGGAAATATCCCTTCTCCCCAGGAAAGAGAGAATCAGAGTGTCATTAGAACCACAGCACAAGCAGGGAAGTGAATGGTTAGCGGCTCTAGTGGGCCCAGCATGGAATCTGCAAATGGAATGGAAGATAATGAGGTGGCAGTTGTTGGAATGGGCAGGTGTGTAGATGAGGACAGGGCAGCCGCTGCAATATGGAACAGAGTACCACAGGCTCTACCTGGGCCCCAGGTGTGTGTTGTTGGTCTGGCCAGGATCACAGAGTCCTGAAAGCCACTGTAGGAGTGGAAAACCTTCACCTGAACTCCATCCTTTGGCACAGAAACCTGAGCCCCAGTATACCTGCTCCCCCCATCTTCCTGAATAGGAGGGAGGCCTAAGGTGGATAAAACAGAGAGAGTGCGAGATTGGAGCAGTGTCCTGCTATTGTGTCAAGCCTGTGGAGATCTAGAAAGAAAGGATTAACAGAAGAACAAGGAGGCACAGGAATGAGCGCCACCTGAAGATGGACGAAGGCTGCAGAAAGCTCCCTCCCCCTCCCCCATCCCCTCATCCCCTCATGAGTCCTTGGTCGCTCACCATAGGAAGAGACCGATGCGAGGGTAGAGTAGTCTCTGGGTAGGGTTGTTGAGCGCTCTGTGCGAGTCAGGGAATGATAATCTTGGGTGAGGGTGGAGGAAGTGCTCAATACTCGGTGTTGTGGGTGGGGGCTCAGGTGGGTGCCATAGGCAGAGGTGGCGCTGGTCATCCTGTGCAGTGAGTTAGCACTGCCTGGGAAAACGAAGTCCAGCCTCCCATTCAGTAAGTGTTCTGCATGGGGAGTGGAGGGGGTGGTGATAGAGGAAACAGATAAGAGAATTAGCTCCTAAAGTCAGGACCTGGGAAAGATTTCAGAGGTCACCTGTTCCAACACCCTCATTTTACTGATGAGGAGACTGAAGCCCCAGAGGTCCCGCCTAAAGCCACCTGGGTTGTTAGAGGATAATCTGGCTCCAGGGTAGGGGGTCTTTCTACCCCACACTGCCAAATGTCCCAGGCATAGCCCAACCTTTCATCCTGGTGAACTTCATAAAGATCTCATCCCACTCCCAAACCTGATTCAGAAAAGATTACTATTACTTGCCATCTGGGCATGGGAGGAGGGATAAGGAAAGCAGAGAATGGGATTCCTAGGAGTTTTTGGCCTAAATTCAATTTCTCTGGGGGTGAGGCCCTTCTAATTGGCCTGCCCAATGCTCAGGAGCCCGCTGGGGTCTGATTTATGTCAGTCTTTAGATAAATTCCACCCTCATTATGCCCACTTCCTGCAGACTGGCTAGCTCCTGAACCACCACTGAAGCCATGGAAGGAAGGGTTTCATTCACTTCGTCTTCCTGCTCCTCAGTTCTAGAAAAGGGTTGGGAGGACTCCTTGTTCCTCAAGGCAGCAATGTCCAGGGAAGACATGCCAGCCTCTGCTTTGATAGTTCCAGGAATTAGACTGATCCAGAGACCTTCTGAAATCAGCAACTTTCATGAGCCACATTTTTGGCCTTACCCGAACACCAGCCCTGTTCCACTACCCTGAACACTGTTGCCATTCTCCTGCCAGGGTACATAGAGTGGACATATGTGTACCTATCTTTGGTGTGTATGTGGGGGCACTGACAGCTGTACCAGCTTGTCCATCTGGGTATGGTGTCAGGGGAAGAGGGGGTGGGGAAGTTGTGTAAGGAGTAAAAGTCATGTGTGCCTGACAGTAGGGCAGGGGCTTCCTCTGTCACCTGCTGGGGGATGGGGCGTCCTCCTTCCGGGGAGGTTGCCTCCTGGGTTGCTATCATCTTGGGGCAGGATGAGCCCCTCAGCCTCAGAGGAGAGACCGCTGCTGCTGGACAGTCGGGGGATGAATTCTGGGGGCAGCTGCCACGTGATCTGCCGGAAATTCAGGCTCTCCCCTGGCAGTGGCTCGAACTTCCAGCAGGAGCCTTGGGAACAATGAAGGGGCAGGTTGGCACTGCCCCTTGGGGTGGAGATAGGTCTGGCTTCATAGGAGTGACAACCTGTAACTTCTTGGCAGGGTTGGGTCAGAACTAACTGTGGTGGCCAGATAGGTGGTATCTAAGCCATCTGCCCATCATTTGGAACAACCTGAACACTGAGAAAGTGCAAGGGTTTCTACATCTAATTGTTGATATGAAGAGAAAAGGTCACAGGAAGAAAGCAAAGAAGAGCACCAAAGTGGCTTCATAGGAGGAGGGTAAAAGCAGTTGGATAAGCCTAGAGAGGGAAAATTACACAGTCAGGGTCACACAACTAGTTATTATTAGAGCTGGGACTTGAATTCATATCCCAGACTAGTGCTCTTCATCATCAAACCCCAGTCAGCAGCCTCCTTTGGGCTAAAATCTCTCCCCATAAAGCTAAGCAATGCCTAAGGGGCCTCCTACAAAGCCAGAGGAAATTGATGGTGGTGATGAGGTACAGGCTCTGGGAACTCCCTTGAGCTCTCCTTGAATGTTCCCACATGAGGCATTTGCCTGAGGCCATAAGCTAGACTGAAATCTCTGTTACTAGCCTAGCCCTCCACTATCCAGCTACCCCCCACCCTTGATCCTCCCAAAATATCTATGCCCAAATCTGTTACCCTTAAACTAGCCTAGCCCTCCTTTGTCTGTCATCTCCAGGGAGCCTCCAGCCACTTCCCACTCTTAATCTCTTATTACTGGAGTCTGACTTCATTTGACTCCTCCTGAAGACCCTCCCCAAACTCCTCCTCTAGACCACCCCTAAATCCTCCCACAAACTTTCTGTATGTAAGACCCATCTTGCCTCCAAGAAGGGGCCAAGAATTATCTAGTACAGACTTACTCTATGTCAGATTATTCTGGCCCACTTGTCCAATACAAGTGTCACAGGTAATAAGGCTCCTTAAGAATCTACCCATTATGGTGAATCTTTAATAAACTTTGCTTTTTTTTGGCTGAGAGAAGACTTGAGTTGAATTCATTCAGCAGGACCCAGCATGTTGGTATTTTGGGGTCTTGAGCACCCCCAAACCTTAAACCTCAAAATTTTATGGTTTCCTGACCAAAACAGTGGCATTGCACATTATTAGCGCCTCATACTCTTAAAAATCCTTTCAAATCTGTTATTTCCCATGATCCTCTCAACAACCCATGACAGAAGTCACACTAGGAGTTAGCAGTAGTGCCAAGAGTGGACCCTCTATCTGCTACACTTGGCAGGCAGAGGAAAGAAGGGACAAGAGAAAGGTGGAAAAGATAAAGGAAGAGAAAGAGGTGTATATGGGGGAAAGGAGGTGATGGGGTACAATATTGAGAGCTGTCTTAAGTCCTGCTAGGAGAATGACTCTGGCTCCAGCCCTAGGGCTCCCAGACCCTTCTCACCTAATAGTCTGGAGAGATGTCTCAGTTGGAACTAGAGGCAAGTTAAGGACTGTCTGCATGTTTTCCTGCCACTAAGGCAGAATAATTTTTGCCATGCCTACCTCAGACACTACTGCTTTGGTTACTGCTGATTCTGGGGGTGACAGGGAGATGTTCTCATTGAGTGAGTCTCCAGAGCCCTTCCAACAGTCCCTTAAGGCTACATTGTGTGTTTCCTTATAAGTTTTCAAATACATGTAGCCCAGTATCCATTTACTTGATGAGGCACTCTGATCCCATGACAATTCATGATGAGTTAGAAGAGTGACAAAAAGCATGAGAAGACAAACATGGAAAAGAAATCATAAGGTACCTATCAAAGATGAACTATTTACATGACAACATGGAAAAGTGACAATTGTAACTGTTGAAACTTTTTTCAGTCTGAGGATAGGGCAAGGGAATACAA
>JAQQSU010014101.1:0-11498 GCA_028627135.1 Pseudochirops cupreus | reverse complement strand
ACAATAAAGGTACTCCAGTAGCTATGGACAAAAAGATTGAGCATCCAAGATTGGAGAAGTCACCTTAGGGTGCCTTAGAGGTGGCCAGGGATGGCATGGGGCACCACCCTCCTTTCTACAAGGAATCTTGCTCTGTGTGCTGACTTGGGGGACTAAGTCAAAAACCAGTTGTCATCTCCCTTGTTTTCTAAACACTCAACTCTGTTTTCTGGGTAAGAGAATGTTCAAAACTTTTGGAGAATGTAAATTGCAGAATTTCAGAGAGAATCTAACCCAAAATGATACCTGAAACACACATCACCTCTCTAACATTACCAAACCCTAGGCCTTTGCTTGAAGACCTCAGTAAGTGGGAGCCCCATTCACTTTTTGACAGCCTTCTGTATTGTGAATTTTTTCCTTATGTTAAATCAAAATCAGCCTTTATAATTTCCCCCTTACCCCAACCTAATTCTGCCCTCTGTGGCCATGCAAAACAAGTCTAATTGTAGAAATGCAGAGTTTATTGCTTTGCGCATAACATACTTAATACATGCTGAAGAGACTATATAATCTAACCCATTAATTTTATAATGAATAAACTGATAGAGATTAATTCTTCTGTCATGTGATTTTCCTTCTCTTTTCAGTTTACCTTCCTAACTATATGTTACACAACTACTCATAACTTATTTATTTATTCCTTCAACCAACATTTATTTAGTCTGTACTGTGAATAGAGATTGTTGTTCTCAGGATGATCCAGTGGTGTAAGAGTTCTAGATAGGGACCTGCATCTTCCCCAAAACATTTGACAGAGGCAGTCCCAAAGTATGTTAGACAGGAAGGGAAGGCTGGGTGTCCATGTTTGCTGCAGATGGTGCCGTAGCAAGAAAAATCTACACCTGAGTTGATGACCTGACTCTCTTATGTGAATTGAGCTAAATATGTGATTGCAGATACACTGTGAATGACTTAGGAAGGGGCCTTTCCCCTTCTCAGTTTACAGGTTGTCTGGGAGACTCCAATGTCAGGGTAGCCACCCTTTAAATAAATATGGGACTAACATATCCCTGCTCCCTTTGACAGGGAGGATTGGGGAAAGGTCCATTCTAAATACTGGGAAATTCCAAGGGCCAGTCTTGTTCCCTGTGATAACTTTCTGTACTGGATGGGGCTTGACCATTTTCTGTTGTTGCCTTATCATTTCCTTGAATAAAGAAATCCTACTGATAATTTCCAAGAAAAAATAAATGCCCACTCCTCATATAGAAGCTGATAGAAATTTTCCAGATTATATAGCAAGAAAAGATTACCTTCTAAGAGTTTAAGAATGTCTCCATTGCCCAACTCTAAAAAAGAAATAGATGTGCATTTCTCTAATCACTAGTGATTTAGAGCATTTTTTCATATGCTTATGCTCTAAATCACTAGTGATTAGAGAAATGCAAATCAAAGCAACCTGAAGTACCACATCTCAGCAGTCAGATTGGCTAAGATGATAAAACAGGAAAATGACAAATGCTGGAGAGGATGTGGAAAAATTGGAATGCTAATGCATTGTTGGTGGAGTTGTGAACTGATTCAACCATTCTGGAGAGCAATCTGGAACTATGCCCAAAGGGCTATAAATAATTTCATACCCTTTGACCCAGCAATACCACTTCTGGGGTTGTAGACGAAAGAGATCATAGAAGTAGAAGGAAGAACCAGTTGTACAAAAATATTTATAGCAGCTCTTTTTTGGGGGCAAAATATTGGCAATTAAGGGGGTGCCCATCAACTGGGGAATGGCTAAATAAGTTGTGGTATATGAATGTAATGGAATAGTATTGTGCGATAAGAAATGAGGAGCAGATGGACTTCCTATTTTCCTGGAGAGTCTTATATGAACTGATGCTGAGTGAGAAGAGCAGAACCAGGAGAAATCTGTATACAATTACAGACACAACGTATATGTGATGACCAGCTTTGATAGATTGGACTCTTCTCAGCAATGCAGGGTTATAAGACAATTCCAAAAGACTCATGATAAAGAGAGATGTCTACATTCAGAGAAAAAACTAGAAAGAACAGAGTTTGAATGCAGATTGAAGCAAACTACATGCTCTCTTTATTTTTCTTGTTTGGTTTTGTTTCTTCTTTCCCATTGTTTATTCCATCCGTTACAATCCTCCTTTATAACCTGACTAACGTCTAATGTGAAAGTATTTGCAGATCTTATATTTGAATGCATGCTGCCATGGGGGGGGGGGGGGAGGATGGAGAAAAATTTGAAACTCAAGGGATTGTGGAACTGAATCTTGTAAACCAGAAGTAAACAATCAAACTAATAACGACAAAAATAATAAAAAAGAAATAGAAATAAGTTGTCCTGTGATAACTGCAGAGTGATCTTTCTCTCTCTCTCTCTTAGTCATTACCAGCAAGATTCTTGCCAGAGTCCTCCTTAATTGTCTGATCCAGCCAGCATAGCTTCAAAACTGAGGAATGATTGACATGGTTTGCTCCCTGACAACTCCAGGGGAAATGCAAGGAGCAGAACAGAAATCTGTACATAATGTTTATAGATCTAACCAAGGCTTTTGATGTTGTCAGTTGTGAGGGCTTGTGCAAGATCATGGCAAAATTCAGTTGCCTTGAAAAATTCATCAGTATTGTATATCTGTCTCTGGATATTGCAGGGGTTGTGAATAAATCAATGATGCTCTTATGCATTCCCAATTACCAATGAAGTAAAGCAGGGCTCTGTGCTTGCTTCCATGCTTTTTTGTATGATGTTTTCAGGAATGTTGTCAGATACCTTCAAGGATGAAAATGACATCAACGTCAACTGCCATGTTGACCATAAATTATTCAATTTGAAAAGATTACAAGCCAATACAAAAGTGGAGGGAGAGTTGCTGCATAACTTTTGGTTAGCAGATGATTGCACATTCAATGGAGCCTCCAAGGAAGCCATGAATTGAGAAGTAACAAATTATTGATTGCTTCTCTGCTGCCCATGCTAAATTTGGCCTAAGAATCAACACTAAGAAGACAAAGTTGCTCCACTAGCCAGCACCACACCTTCCATATATGGAACATTTTTTGAATTCTGTAAGTTCATTTACTTTAGTAGTATATTTTCCAGGATTATCCACACAGATGATGAGGTTGATGCATACATTTCAAGAACTAGCTCATTGTTTGAGAGGCTCTGAAGGAAAATGTGGGAGAGAAGATGTATTACACTGCCTAGCAAAATGAAGGTCTACAGAGCCATCATGCTGACCTCAATGTTCTATGCCTTTGAAACTTGGACAGTCTACCAGTGCCATGCCAGAAAATTGAACTGCCTTCATTTGAATTGGGCTAGGAAGATTCTGAAGATCACTTGACAACATAAGAACTGTATACTGAGGTCTTTTCTTGAGCTGAACTGCCAAGTATTCAAACTACTATAGAGAGCTCAACTTCAATGGACTGGTCACGTTGTTGGAATGCAAAATGTACATTTGCCTAAAGACTTTTACAGGACAAGTGCTCACAAAGAGGTCAGAAGAAATGAAGTAGGACATTCTCAAAGTCTCTTTGAAGAACTTTGGCATCAATTATGAGGATGGTGGCACAGGACTATACAGCATAGTGGGCCCACATCACAAAAAGTACCATTCTCTATGAGCAAGGTAGAATTGCAGTAGCTCAAAAGAAACATGAGATGTACAAATTAGAGACATCTTCATTCCCAAAAATTCATGAGGCCTATTTGTCCCCAACCAGTGGTAGAGACTTTTGAGTTGGTATTGGCTTGATAAAACATTGCTGGAAACACTGTACATTGACACAATTGTTATGATGCCATTTTGGTTTTCTTCTTTTATGAAGTACAATAACAATGATGACAATAATGATCATCATAACAACAGAGCTTTGTTCCTATTGACTCAATCCTTCATTAAACTGGGTGAATTCCTGAAGAGGAGGGTGTTGTTATTATTTTGCCCTTCTTTTTATACCCAGTGCTTAGTGTAATAACTGACAAACAGTAAAGTGAATATTTGCTCATTTCACTTAACTATTTTATTATTTGAAGGAGAAAGCATCCCCAAACTTTTCTGCCTCATCAAACCTTGTTAAAGTAGTCTAATTTCAGTACTTTAACTTCTTTAACACCCATCAACATGTCATTTTTCTTGAAATCGGAATTCTGTAGATATTTCTCTACTGAAATTGTTCTCTCAAGTATCTGCAACCTACTTTATTTCTATTTTAAATAGTATTTCGTTTTCTCCAATTACATATCCAGACAAATTTTCGCATTCATTTTTACAAGATTTTGAGTTTCAAATTTTTTCTCTCCCCCACCTCACCACTCTTCTGAACATGCTAGGCAATTTGACATAGATTATACATGTGCTATCATGCATAATATATTTCCAAATTAGTCACTATTGTGAAGAATAAATAGATTAAAAGGGAAAAAAACTAAGAAAAATAACAAAGTACATAAAATATACTTCAATCTGCATTAATATTCTTATAGTTCTTTATCTGGACATGGATAGTGTTTTCCTTTGTGAGTCCTTTGTACTTCTCTTGAATCATTGTGTTGCTGAGAAGAGCTAAGTCATTCACATTTGGTCATCACACTGATGGACTTCCCCTTAGTTTTCATTAATTTGCCACCACAAAAAAGGGCTATTATATATGTTTTTGCACATGTAGGTCCTTTTTCACTTTTATGATCTCTTTGGGATACAGACATAATAGTGGTATTGCTGGATTAAAAGGTATATACAGTTTGATTGCCCTTTAGGAATAGTTCCAAATGGTTACCCAGAATTATTGGATCAGTCCTCAGCTCCATCAATAATGAATTAGTGCCCCAAATTTCCCATACCTCTCTAACATTCATCATTTTCCTTTTTTTGCCACATTAGCCAATCTGATAGGTATGAGGTGGCATTTCAGAGTTGTTTTATTTTGCATTTCTCTGATCAAAAGTGATTTATAGCACTTCTTCACAGTCCTATAGATATCTTTGATTTCTTCATCTGGAAATTGCTTGTTCATGTCATTTGACCATTTTTCAATTAGTGAGTGACAGTGATAATTCTTATAAATTTGACTCATTTCTCTATATATTTGAGAAATGAGACATTATCAGAGACATTGGCTATTGATTGTTATCCAGTTTTCTGCATTCCTTCTAATCTAGGTTGCATTGGTTTTATTTGTACAAAAGCTTTTTATTTTAACATAATCAAAATAACCTATTTTTCATTTCATAATGCTCTCTATCTCTCATTCTTAGCAAGATGTAGTTTCCTTCCTTAAGTCTTTTATTTAAATCTATTTTTGCTTTTACTTTGAGATCAGGATTGCTACCCTGGCATTTTTTGTACTTCTACTGAATCATGATAGAATCTGCTCCAAACCCTTATTTTTATTCTGTCTCACTGCTTCAGGTGTGTTTCTTGTAAATGTTGTAGGATTATGGTTTTTGATACTCTATGCTATATGCTTCTATTTTATGGGAGAGTTCATCCCATTCACATTCATAGTAATCATTACTACTTTTGTATGTCCCTCCATCCTATTTTTCCTCCTGGTTTCCTCTTTCTCCTTTCCCCCTTTTTCTCCTCACTAGTATATTTCTTCTGTCTACCCACCTCCCCTGATTTTCCCTCCCTTCTGTTAATCCCCCTCCATCTTAATCTCCTCCTTCCCTTATTTCCCTGTCAGGTAAGATAGATTTCTATGTTCAACTTATTGTGTATATTATTCCCTTTTTAAGCCAATAATGATGAGGTTCAAGTGACATCTATTGCCCACCCTCCCATCTTCTTTAATAGGTAATAATCAGTGTCATCTGACAACATAAGGACTGTACACTCCACTGTAACAGGTCTTATGAACCTCTTCATGTGAAATAATTTATCTCATTCTGCTTCTCCCTTTCTTCCGCACCCATTGTACTTCTCTTTCTAATCTTTTAATTATTGTTTGTATGTCATCCCTTCAAATTCACCTCAGTTTCACCCTCTGTCTATGCATATTCCTTTTCACTGTACTATCACTGGCATGAATTATAAGTATCACCTTCCCAAGGAAGGGTACAAACAGTTTAGTTCTATTAAATCCTTTGTGTTTTCCTTTCCCTGTTTCTACCTGGTTATGCTTCTCTTAATACTTGATATAGAAGATCAAATTTTTGTTTTAATTCTAATCTTCTCCTTAGAAAAATTTGGAAGCCTTTTCTTTCTTTGAATGACTTTTTTTTTCCCCTTGAAGTATTACATTTAATTTGGCCAGGTAGGTGATTCTTGGTTGTATTTCTAGCTCCTTTGCATTCAAGAATATCCTTCCCTATGACCTCTGATCCCTTAATATTGCAACTTCTAAGTCCTATGTAATCCTGATTGTGGCTCCCTGATATTTGCATTGTTTCTTTCTGGAGACTTGTAGCATTTTTTTTTCCCCTTGACCTGATACTTCTGAAAGTTGGCTATAATGGTCTTTGTAGTTTTTATTTTGGCATATTATTCCTGAGGTGATCACTGAAGTCTTTCAATGCCTGGTTGTAGTCTATCAGGGCAATTTCCTTGATTATTTCTTAAAAGATGCTTTCCAGCTCCTCCTTCTCATTATGGCTTTCAGGTAGTCCAACAATTCTGGGATTGCCACCTAGCTGCCCCATGTCTGATTGATTCTTGATGTCTCATAGTGTCATTAGCTTTCCACTTGCTGATTTCTGACTTTTCAGTTATTTTCTTTTTCCAAGCTGTTGACTCTTTTTTCATAATTCTCTTGCATCACTCTCATTTCTTTCCCCAATTTTCTTCTACTTCTCTTATGTGATTTTCAAGTTTCTTTTTGAGCTCTTCCATGAGTTATTTTTGGGCTTGAAACCACTTCACATTTTTCTTTGGGTTTTATCCATAGGTGTTTTGACATTGTTGTCCTCTTCTGAGTTTGTGTTTTGACATTTGCTGATTTCCATGGTCAGATTCTTTTTCTGTTGTTTTTTGCTCAACTTTTTTGGCCTTCTTCCTTTCTTTTAAATTTGAACTCTGCCCCAGGTGGAAGGGGCACTGTCTCAGACTCCTTGTGCCAGGTTTATGGGCTTGACTTCCTAACTGGTGCTGCACTGATGTTGTCTTGAGGCCCGTGAGGAGCCTTGTACCTGGTGCTATTCTGTTGTGGTGGGGTGTGGCTGGTACTCTGGAGGTGTTATGGCCTGTCAGCTTACTTGGTGCTAAGTCAGGGTCCTAGTTGCTGTGTCTGGAGTATGCTGAGATCTGTGCAGTATTTCTGTATTTTACCAGAGATTACAATGAAATTCTTAGCTGTCTGGCTGCTGGCTGTTGTCTGTTTGCCCCAGGGCTAAGTTGAAGTAGGTATTGATCCTCAGAGCTGGAATTTGCCCATTCACTTGGCTATGCTGAGGCACATTGGGAAGAGGGGTCCTGGTGTTGGAGTTTGCCTGCTCCACTGTACTAGGGCTCAGGATCTACCACTTGGTTTGCTGAAGTGGGGCTTGCTGCTGACTTGTTGGGATGCTTCCTTTCCTGAACTACATTCCCCCTTTAGTGCATGAGATGGACCATTCCCACCAATCTTCCAAGTTTCTTGGACTCAAACATTGTTTCACCCTGTCCTCCTGCTGGTTCTGTTGTTCCAGGATTTGTCCTGGGGTGCTATTTTATGGTTGTTTGGAGATGACATAGGAAAATTACAGCAATTCACTGACTACTCTGCCATCTTGGCTTCTGAAAGTGTTCCTTTCTGTGGCCTACTTTAAGTCAAAGTTTAATGACCATTTTCCACTCTGAATCCTCCTTTACATTTATGTAACATTTGTCACCTCTGAGCACACTATTTTTCTCAGTATTACTGTTTTTCTTTTCTCTTATAATTATATTCTCTTCTAGTTCTTCTACAACTCCAATGGTTTCTTCTTTATTTTATTTCAACACTCTTAAAGGGGTTGATACCCAAATTCTACCTTCTCCCCTTTCTTTATCTCTAGCTACTTTCTTCCTTAACAATCATAGTCACAGAACCTCAGAAATAATAGAATCTCAGAGGCCATTTAGTTCAACCTGTATTGAAAGAGAATTCCTTTCTCTAACATTTCAAACAGGTGGTCATCAGGTTTTTCTTGAAGTACTGCAGTGATGGGGAATGCACAGTCTTTCGAGGCAGTTCAATCCACTTTTGAATGTAATTGTTAGGAAAGTTTTCCTTGTATCAAACTTAAATACACCTCTCTTTCTCCCCATTCATTCTATATCCACCAGCTGAAGCCAAGCAGAATTAGGTGAATTATTTTTTCACATGACAGCCCCTTAAATATTTGAGGAGAGATATTCACTTTCTTTATCCCCTCCAAACCCAATCTTATATTCTTTAGACTAAACATCCTTAGTTCTACCAACTTACCTTCAGACAGAATGATCACAAGAGCCATTTATTATCCCAGTCTACATCTTCCAGCAAACTTGTAGCTTCCCAATGACACCCTTAAAATGTGATTTATAGAACTGAACATAGTAATCCACAATTGGACTATCTAGGATAGAATACAGTTGGACTATCTTCTCTCTCATTCAAGAAACTGTCCCTCTCTTAATAGAGCCTACAATCTCATTGTATTTTGTAGTGTCCCTAAGAGAACTCATATTGACTCTATATTAAACTAAAACCCCCATATTTTGGGGGAATTAACCACAATCCTGCTATATTTCCCACCATGTAATAGTGAAGTTGATTTATTGAATATGTCAGACTTTATATAAGACTTTCCACAAATTTTCATTTTATTACATTCAACAGAAATTATCTACCTTATTAAGGTAGATATGGTGATAGCTTAGTACACTGAGCTCAAGAGCCTTAAGAAGAATAATGTCCCCCCATATCACTAGACATACTTCCATCCTTGTCTATATAACCATCACTGAGGGGAGAAATCATTGTGGATAAAAGACCTATCTTCATTGTCACCAACAATAAATGCTGACCAACTGACAAGAAGAAGCAGATAAGCACAAGAGTTTTGGGAGTGGCAGGAGCCCCCAGATAATAGGTCCTGTTTCTAGCCTCGCCCCTATGGTTATTATTCAGGGAAACAACTCCTAAAGAAAGGGTACAGCTATAGCTGTACATAAATAGCCAGTGAGCAAGCAGGCTTAGTTGAAGTAGTAGAGAATCCTGACATACAGACAAGAGGCTACATTTGCCAGGCAAGTTGAACCACCTTCTCCACAATCTCCATTTGGATCCTAATAGAGAATTCCAGGACAGTGAACCCCAAAGCTTTTTAAATATCAGTGCTTCAAAGCAAGTGTTCACAGAGAGTATCTCCAGAAACAGCTCAAGATATGTAGTCTGTAATAACAGAACTATATTTGCATGACTGAACATATATAATCTATGTCAAATTACTTGCCTTCTCAAGGAGGGGAGAAAGGATAAAGAAAGAATTTAGAAATCATTTTTTTAATGGAATGATAAAAATTTATTTTACATTTGATTGGAATGAAATATTAAAATTTTCAAAATAGGAAGAAATGTAGCCTGCCATCTGCTCTTAGGGGAGCTACATCCACATCTATTGAAGACCTTGCAAAGAAAGTTCTTGTCACCAAAATCCTTGACACTTTCAAATGGTTCTATATCAGAAACTGACATGATTTTATGGCTGTAAACAACAAAAAAAGAGTTGTAAATAACACTCTCTATTTTACCTATTGTAACCTAAGTAACATGGGACCTTTCCATTTGATTTGTAGCTTAAACCTTCTATATATGTTGTCATTACTTTTCTCTTTCTCTACTCAGGGCTTTGCATATAGTAAGCACATAACAAATGTTTATGAAATCATTAATTCATTCAAGGCAGTTTAGGCTAAATACAATCTACTTAGAGACTGGATTATGATCAGACTATTCTTGACTTTGATTTCACTCTTACAAAGTCTAAGATGGAGTAATCATTTCCTTCCAATATAGCCAGGTCTCAATTAGTATGAATAAATAATTCCCTGGAAATGCTAGTATGTATTAAAATTTGCACTATTTGAAATTATAATTATGTGAAATATAGTCATTGATTCTATTTCAGTGGAAATATGCAGTGAGGATTTAACAATGTGATCCCCTCAAATTAGCATTATTCATACTAATCAGGATCTTCCCTCATTCTCCAAGTTCTGTCCTGTAATGCCTCTTTTCCTTTGTGAAAATCAGGCACAGAATTAGTCTTTATATACTTTGAAGGATGAAATTACTATGAAAATAAGTCAACAAATTATTAGCTAATTTCCTTTTTGCAAAGCCAAAGAGCTATAAGAATCGATTCTTCATTGTTGCAAATCATTCATAGTCCATTTATGATATTTCCCCAAGTTCTCATCTATTTTCTCTCTGGTCATGTGGCATGTTATGTAGAGCTACTTTCTCCCATATACTAGACAAATCCACCTCTTGTAAATCTTTCTTCTCCCTACTGTTCATCCATGATTCATCCATCGTTCATGCTTGAAATATCAGGTTTTTTCTTTAACTTTTAACTCTCACCTCCTACGTGCAATCAAGGACCAAATATTCTACCTCTAGATATTTCTTGAACATACCCTCTTCTTTCTATGCCTGTTTCTACTCACCTAGTAAAGGCTCCTATTATCATATATACTACTTCAAAAGCCTCATAAATTGCTATCCCTGGTTCCAATATTTCTCCCTTCTAAATGATCCTTCAAGTTGTTTCTAATTTATAATAACAACACAAATCTCATCATGCCACTGCAATAGCTCCTTATTCTTTCTTTTTTTAAATTTAAACTTATTTATTTTCTTTTAGTTTACAACATTCAGTTCTACCATCCCTTGATTTGCAAATTTTCTCTCCTTCCCTGTTGTGCTTTCCCCTCCCCCCCATGGTGGATTGTATTCAAATATAGGTTCTACAAATATATTGATGTTGAACATTAGTCATGTTGAAAAGAAGGATTATAACCAATGGGTGAACAATGAGAAAGAAAGACAAAACGAAACACAAACAAGAGAGAGCAAATAGTTTGCTTCAATCTGCATTCAAACTCTGTAGTTATTTCTCTGGGTGTGGATATTCCTTTCCATCATTTATCTTTTGTAATTGTCTTCTAACCTTGTATTGTTGAGAAGAACCTAGTGTATTATGGTTAGTTATCACAGATATGATGTGTCTGTAATTGTGTACAAAGTTGTCCTGGTCTCACTCAGCATCAGTTTATATAAGTCTCTCCAGGTTATTATGAAGCCCATCTGCTCCTCATTTCTTTTTTTTTTTTTTATGATGATGATGATGACGGTAACTAACAATTATGTAGTGCTTACTATGTGTCAGGCACTTTATGATTATTATCACAATAGTCCTGGGAGGTAGGTGCTGTTATCCTGATTTTACAGGTAGGGAAACTGAGGCAAATAGAGGCAAAGTGACTTGCCCAGGGTCACACACTCAGTGAACATCTAAGGCAATATTTGAATTC
>JAQQSU010000141.1:32420-47671 GCA_028627135.1 Pseudochirops cupreus | reverse complement strand
TAAATTCTAGATTCTTTCCCTTCCTCCCTCATCACCCACCCCCACTGGAAGGACAAGCAATTAAATACAGTCTGTACATGTGTAATTATGCAGACTCTCTCCACAGTGGGCATATTGTGAGAGACTGATTATATGTCCCTCCTTCCTATTCCTCCTCCCCCTTGTTCTGTTCTCTACGCTGTCCCTGTCCCTTCACAGAAGTGTACCACCATTATCTCTTAAAGGTACAATAGGAGGAAAAGACTTGTGGTTAGAAGTCATTCTTTTAGAAACTCCAAAGCTAGTATTTTATGTAGGTCAGAGCAAATCCTAACTGTAAAACATGGATTCTGAGTACTGGCTTAGATTTCTGTGGGCTCCAATATAATAATTTCTATCTTGATAATGCTGAATTCCACACTTTTATGATTTTCAAACTCTTTTCCCGATACTAACTCATTTGTTCATCGTGACAACCCTACTAGATAAGTGCTATTGGAATCATCCCCATTATACACACATGAGAACTGAGGTTAGATTTGGTTACTTAGGCATAATCACTTACTAATAAGTGTTGGAGGCAAGATTGAACCCTGGTTTCTTCTGACTCTAAATTCATTGTTCTTGTTCCATGACGTTTTGATGCTTAATGCATAAATAATGAAGTGGAATTAGCAAGATGTATTTCAGGTAGGAATCATCTTGCTATATTACTCTTTGGTGAGTCACATAACTTTTCAGGCCCTTAGTTTTCACTTTTGGGAATAGGATGAGACTAGATTTAGTCTCTGTACATAAAACTGTGGAAGAGTTGTAGAAGAGGATGCTGAAGGGACTGGACACCATGGCATCTGAAGAACAATTGAATTAACTGAGGATGTTTGTTTGGAGAATAGAAGAGTTGAGGAGAAAAACATGCTAGCTATTTTCTGTTATTTATAGGCTTGTCATGTACAAATGTAACATGAGGCTTGATCTCTGTGGTTGGATACAAGAGGCAAAGTAGGAGCAGTTAGTAGATGTTTCAGAGTAAATAAATTTGATTTTGTTTTCAGTTTCAGAAAAAAACAAACTTTCTCTCAAATTAGAGATGACCAAAAGTGTAAAGGAAGACAGGGAGCCTCCTTCACTGTAGGTCTTCAAACAGAGGCTTTGTAGGGTGACATGAAGATAAATAAGACATAGTCCTTGACCTTGAGGAGTCCAATAGGGAAGATATAATATGTATATGTAGTGTCTACTACCACTTTCAGGTTCTGAGAATTTGCCTCTGGTTAATCCAGTAGCTGTTCATTAACACCAGTTTTCCCCTCTGAGTCCTCTTGAGCAACTAATCAGTTGACATCAAAGTACTACCAACATGCGTTTATTTCAGATAGAATTCCAAACCCAAGAATGAAGATTCAAGGAGAACATACTTTTATCACCCATTTTGTGATTTGCAACTTCACCAAATATCAGGCATACAAGTTCTCTCATCCATCACCCATAATGACTTTAAAGCCTCTCCCTGTAAGCTAGCAGAAGAAGTAGAAAAAGAGTATTGTAAATATATTCTTCAGTACTCTACAAACTACTACATCAATCCAGAGATTAGGATGTATAGTTCTAAATCTATGACCCTATAATCTCCCATGAATAAAAAAAGATCTGAGAGTTTAAGTGAACCAAGAACTCAATATGAGTTAGCAGTGTGATGTAGCGGCAAAAAAATCTAATTCAGTTTTGTGCCATGTTAAGAGAGGCATAGCTTCCAAGAATAGGAATGTGATAACCCCACTGTATTCTGCTATCATCAGACCTTATATGAAGTTTTATATTCAGTTCTGAATGCCATGGTTCAAGAAGTGTATTTATGGTCCAGATCACATGACCAGCAAGAAGGAGGACAAGATTTTTTTTTTTATCTCATGCTCTCAAATTATGAATTTGTGAGAATTATGCACAATTGGTAAAGTAATTGCAGCTGTCTTTGCAGGTCAAGATACCAAGATTTCTGATGAAGTCACAGCCTGATTAAATAATACCAGAGAAGGCTAATCCATAATTTCTAACATATTTAATCAGCCCCTCTTCCACTATGATCCCTCATGCTCTGGTAGGGCAGAAGACCCTGATTCACAGGTTTATGTTCTGGGATCAACTCAGCAATTTCCTTGTTGCTACTATAGTATCTGTCAATATGCCCTCCTCTTATAATCCCTCACCATCCTGTGATAACACACAACAGAATTCAATTCTAACACTTCCCTCCCACATGGGCATAAGAAAGAGGCATATTTTTCTTGGAAAAACAGCTTGCTGATAGAATTACATTCAGCTAGAGAACAAAAGAAGAATGCTAACAGGGAAGAGCATCACTGTGTGTGTGTGTGTGTGTGTGTGTGTGTGTGTGTGTGTGTGTGTGTGTGTGTGTGTGTGTGTGTGTGTGAGAGAGAGAGAGAGAGAGAGAGAGAGAGAGAGAGAGAGAGAGAAAGAGAGAGACTATACCAGGCATTAGAGGAAGGTGACTGCCATTCAGCTTCAGTCAGTTCTCTATCTCTTAGAAACCACTCAGGGCAGGGACTAAGATTGATGAAAAGTAAATTAAGGAAGCTAAAACAACTTTGAGGACCAGACCTCTGGGAATATGCCATCAAAAAAGGAAGGGGTCAGAAAGTAAGCAATTAGGAAATGTAAAGAAAACACTTTGCCAAATTATGAAGGCTATTAGAAGGAAGAATACCATTAAAAATGTTAAACACAGATAAATCAACAGGAGAAATATTAAAACAGAAGGGAAGGGGTAGTTAGGTGGTGCAGTGAATAGAGCACTAGCCTGGGTGTCAGGAGGACCTGAATTCAAATTCAGACTCAGACACTTGACAGTTACTAGCTGTGTGACCTTGGGCAATTCTTATCCCCAATTGCCTTGTCTTCTCCCCTCCAAAAAAAAAAAAAAGAAAAGAAACAGAATGGAAGATGTCCACCAGTGTATCTGAATGAGTCCAAATATCTCTGAGTAAATATTTCAAGAAAAGAGAAATTGAACCAATACTTGATGAGGCAGAGGGGCCTTGTGTATTTCAAAGAGAGCATGGAATTATGTTCTTGCATGGTTCAAGATCAAAAAATCACAAAACCAGAATTTATAGCCTTTTCACCAGAAATAACGAACACAGAAAATCTCAAATCCATAATGTAATGAAAAGCTTCTCCAAGAAAACACAACAACAACAACAACAACTGATTGGACAATTTGAAGGACAATCTGGAACAAAGACGCAAAGAATCAATTTTAATAAAAGAAAACATGATCTCTATATAAGCAAACATTGTGCTCAAAGATAGGATGCATAGAGACAACTTAAAAGTTATAGGTCTCCCAGAAAAACATGAAAATTTTAAAAAAGCCTGAATGCCACAATGCAAGAAATAACATGAAAAAGCTACTCAGAACCTCTGAATATAACCTCTTCCCCCCGTAGACAGAATTTACATAATACCTCTAGAAAAAAATAAAAACAAAAAAACAGGTACAAAGTTCAGTGCACATAATGGTTGTTTAACAATTCCATGAGCAAACAATAAATTCTACAAATCAGAGGAGAAGGACTTTCAAATATAAAAGGAAGAAAGTTAGAATGGCTGAAGATATTCTCAGCCACCAGAAATGACTGAAGGGAATAAAATAATGTATTCTGACAGCAAAGGAGTGCAAGATTCAAATCAAAACTATATAGCCTGTAATTTAAATTTAAAGTCTAATCTTCAATGAATATTTCACTTTGTACACACACACACACACACACACACACACACACACACACACACACACACACACACACATGGCATTTTGAGCATCCTATGGGGGGCAAAAATCTTGATAGATTATTTACCTTGCAAATACTCCAGGCGACAAAAACACAAGGAAGGTAAATAAAGCTATTAAGGAAAGCACAGAAAAAAATTACCACAAAAAAGGGGGGGGACCCTGGAAAGTAGAGGAGAAAATAACAAACAAAATAACAGCAGGTCATTAAGAGATTTCTTTCTAAAAGTACACAGGGAAATACAAAGGGAAGCACAATTTAACTAGCTCTTCTCCTATAGGAATGGGTCAGAAACATTGAGTAAACCTCACAAAACTCCACCCACAGGTGAGTATAGATTCCAAACTGCGGACTGGAAGGTACACCCAGGGGGAAGGGAGAGCAAGAAGCTAGAGGAGAGTATGTGATGTACGCACAATCAAGTCCATGGTGAACAATGAAAGGAAAAATAATTCTCGTAGTTTCTTAAGAAAAGAGATTATGGGAAAGTAGGTGAGGTGACAAAAGGTGGGATAGGAGTGGTGGGGGAAGTAAGGGAGAAATATCAATTTAATAGTGGGATAGGGTCTTACTGAAGTGTTCTCCCATGGAGGGAAAGATGGGGAACTTTGAATGGATATCAGAAAGACTACTTCCTCTGAGAAAGTGTTGTGTCTCTATGGAGACCGTTCTTGTGTTTGTCCTCCATTCTCCAAGAGGACCATGACATCAGGGAGATGATGACATGACTTACAGTTGACTTTGATTTGAGTGAGAGAGGGCTGTGCAAGGTCACCAGCCTTGCTTTCTTCTCCAGAGTCATCTGGGTCCAGCGGCCAGATATTCATCAGAATGACTGGAGATGGCTCAGGATGAAATGGGAGACGCTGGTCCTTTTAGGCTAAGGTCTTTTCAGGAGAGCATTCTGCCACAGGATGAAGGGGAATCGGCATCCTGCCGAGAAGGGGGGAAATCAGAACTCCCAGGGGCAACCGATATCAAGAAGGGTAGGAGGACATTTTCCCTAAAGAGGAGACTTCATGGCAAGTGGGAAAGAAAATGACCATGGGGAAGACATGGACAATCAGGGACATAAGAAATTTTCTAACATTGTACAACACTTTTATTCTCTCAATTTCTTGTAGGAATTGAGGCACAAAAGAAAATAGAAGGGTGGGTAGGAGGCAAGACCTACAAGGCAATTAGATAGAAAGTGTTTAGAAGAAGGAACTCAAAATAGATGCATTAGAAGCTTTAATTCCATGAGGAACACAGAGACTCCTCTTCCTTCTCTTCTTCCTCTGTCCATGTGCAGAGTCATACCCTACATGTGAGTGCTCTGTCTGAAGGAATATAAAGTTTTATCACTTATACTTCAAAAGGTATCTTTGGGCATATGGATTAGATTTTTTTCCTTTCCTACCTATTTGTTCTACCATTGTTTTTCTCCCCACCCCGCCTAAAAAAAAAACTGGGACAATGAATTCTTTTGTCTTATGTAGCTTTCATTTATAATTTCTTGAAATAGAACTCTGGAAGACCAGGCTTTGGAAAAACCCATTGCAGTTCAAATGGAGCTACTTGACTATGCCTTTAAACCCAAATCACTCTGGCTTTCACTGATTGACCAATAATAGATCCCAGTCCAAGCTTCACTTGGTCATTGTTTCCTTTTGATGACTCTGATTGAGTGTATATAGCGAATGTTTCTGTTCTGGCCAGAAACTTTGAGGGTCTTCCCCTCCCAGATTGCTTCTTTGCAAAGAAGATGGTAAACTATGTCATCTTTTTCCTCAGTTCTTACCTAACCTTTAGCTACTGAATGGGTGTTGCCTCAGACAAACTGAGACCTGGAAAAGACCTTAGCTTGAAAAGGCAAAGGTTGGGTGGCTAGGTGGCACACTGAATAGAGCACCAGCCCTGGAGTCAGGAGGACCTGAGTTCAAATGTGACCTCAAACACTTAACACAAAAACTAGCCATGTGATCTTGGGCAAGTCACTTAACCCCAACTGCCTTCCAAAAAGCAAAAAAAAAAAAAAAATTTTTTTTAAAAAGAAAAGAAAAGGCCAAGGTCTCCCACTGCATCTGGGACCATCACCAGTCATCCTGACCTGTTTCTGAATGCCATGAGACTGATGACTCTTTTGGAGAGAGTGAAGCTGATGAATTTGCACAACTCTGCTTCACTTGAATCCAGCTCACTTGAGAGTCAAGACATCACCTTCCTGATGTCATTGGTCCTCTTCTGGGATGAAGGACTAACAACAACAGAGGATCTCAGCAAAGTGAACTGAGGTGACTTAGAATTATAGATTTCCAGAGCTAGGAAGTTCTTTAGAGATCCTCTACTTCAACTTCCTACCTTTTTTTTGGAAACATAACCTTTTCTTCTTCTCAAGAAGGTTGGTGAAAAAAAAAGAAAAAAGGAAAAAAGAAAAAGGAGAGAGGGAGGTAAGGAGAGAGGGAAGAAAGAAGGGAAGGATGGAGGGGAGAGGAGATACAGAGAGAGAGAGAGAGAAAGGAAGCTGATTTCAAGGTCAAGGAAACTTGGATGTATTACACTTAGAACCTCCTTTTGCCCCTAAGTCATGGCAAAAAGCCCTTCAACCACTATATAAGGAGGCTGCAATCTAGCATCACTCCAAGGATGTTTTGTATTATTTTTATTTCCTGACACAGAGACAAATAAGTAGTTTTCCTGAAGCAATTGGCTAAGAGCTTGCTACTTTTCTTTGGATCTCTGCCCAAATGTGTATCTCTACAAAGGACCCATTGGCAATTTGTCATTGACACCTCTACCAAGGTTGACTTCTCAGGTGTAAAAATTCCAAAGCATCTCAATGATGCTTCAAGAAGCTGCTCAGACCTAGATTCAAGGAGAGATTTTCAACACAGAAAAAAAAAACAGATACCAGATTGTAGAGCAGGGCAAAATCAATTTAAAAACAAGTGAACTCTCAGCTCCTGCCAAAAAATCAAGAAGACTGTTCAGCTCCAGAATTACCTGCATTTTTTATTCTCTCTCAAAAATTAGCTGTTTAAATGCCTTGCAAAGGACTCTTAATTAAAATTGTTGGAATGACACTCTTCCTCAAAGAAAAAAAATTAAAACCATGTACAAAAGAGGCAGCTATGTGGCAAAGTGGATTAAGTGCTGAACCTGGAGTCCAGAAGACCTGAAAGGAAACCTGATTTCAGACACATAGCAGTTATGTGACCTTGGGCAAGTCACTTAAACCACTCTATACCTCAGCCTTCTCATTTATAAAATGGGGACAATGACAATAGCATTTAACTTTTGATATTTAAATGACAATAGTAACTAAAATGATATAATATTCAATATTCATAAACTTTAAAGCACGATGTAAATGCTAGATGATGATGATGATGATGGTGATGATGGTGATTGTAATACCTGAACTAAATGGTCACTCATCTACTTAAATGTCTGTCATGATGGAGAACTCACTGCTTTATGAGGTAGCCCATTCAGTCTGTCTTCAGACAGTTTTACTTGTTAAAAATGCCTTCCTTGTATTGAGCCTTTTATTTGCCTACCCTTCTATAGAGCAGTCTTTGTTTTATTCCATGGCAAGAAGAATTTATTTGAAAATCCTTCCTGGGGTTCTTTCTTTAAATGTTCTCAAGCTCTCCTGCCCTGGCTTGAGTATTCTCTTTTATGCAGATTAAAGATTTCATGTTCTTTCAAACACTGTTCTTGTGACATGGCTTCAAGTTACAACATAAGTTAGGAAGCTCATGACAAAAGTATGAACCTACTTTGTGCTTTAATCATAGTCCCAAACCAAATTCATTCCATTAATGAATACTTTGAGCCCCATGGCCCTCATTAGGAAATGGAGATAGCTAGCAGCATGCAGGTATAGAGAATTGCTGTGAAGGTCAGGAATATATACATGCTCCTAGCAATTCATTTGAAAGTCTTCAATAATGGATAAATACACACACACATATAGATATAGATACACACACACTTGTGTGGGTATATATACCATGTATGTATATATTATATATGTATGTATATATATATATACATATACATATTATATATATATGTGTATTTTTTTTAAGAAAGAAGGGAATAAATTAAATGTATGCTCCTAAAACATTATTGGAAAACTAGGTGGGGCAGTGGATAGAACATTGGGCCTGGAGTCAGAAAGACCTGAGTTCTAATATGATCTCTAATACTTACTGGCTGTGTGACCCTGGTCAAGTCACTTAACCCTGTTTGCCTCAGTTTCTTCAGCTGTAAAAAGAGCTGGAGAAGGATCTTGGCAAACTACTCTAGTATCTCTGCCAAGAAAACCCCAAATGGGGTCACAAAAAGGTGGATGTGACTAAAATGACTGAACACCAACAAAAGAACATTATTGGAATTCTCTTGGCATCTCTGAAAGCAAACAAATAGCTTCTTAGAATCCTCACTAAGTTAATGTCCTAGCTCTACTTATTTCCTTATTTTTCTGCCTGGAATTGTCAATTTCCCCTGCTTGGGAATAAACCTTCTATTATGATAGAAGTCAATGGAAAAAAATGTGATTCAATTTTACAGAAATTCATTTTATAACCAGGCTTTTATGATTGTATCTATTTCACAAAGTAAGCTGTGGTTTTATTTGCATTTTTAATCAGCAGACATGCTTGCATTTTATATTTGCATAAATTCTCATCAAGTAGCCATTATTTGATTTCCCCTACCCCCCAACCTTGTTGCATTTTTCCTATGAGGAGAAATTCTTCTAGAAAATATTCCAGTTATGAAGAGTTGAATTCTTTTCCAGTTCCAGAGTTATGATCTACTAAGTCATATCACTAAGAGAATATTCACTGTCTACAAATGAAATCACAATTACTTTGCATATACACATATTTTTCCTAGGTACTCTTTCAAGCATCCCTTCAACTTTCCACCTAAGGCACAAACATATATTCAGGGGCATAGAGAAAGCAGCAGAAGTAGAATGCATTCCCAAAGAAGAGAAGATAGAGCGACAGAACAGTTCCTAAGTGAAACCTCATGGCAGGTGCAAAAAAACCAAAACCAAACAAAACCCCCCCCCAAAAAATGCAAACCCAAACAAAAAAAAAACAACCCAAAAACCAGGGCTGGACAGACTGATCAAAGGAGTGAATTGAGGCAGTTGCAGGATGCTTTCTGAATATTCATGAGAGAAATGTTGATTCCTGAATATTTTAATCACCCACATCATTCTTCGGGGGTTTGGTGTGTCTGGCAGGTCATGCTAAAAAGCTTCTTGTGGTCACCTGAGATGCCCCCAGACTGTGAAATTCCTTCCTCTCTCCCTTCTTTCTTTCTTCCTTCCACTCTTTCTCCTTCCTTGCATCCTCCATCTTCCCCTTCTTTTATCCTTCTTTCCTTCCTTCCTTCCTTCCTTTCTTCCTTCCTTCCTTCTTTCCTTCCTTCCCTCCCTCCCTCCCTTCCTCCCTCCCTCCTTCCTTCCTTCCTTCCTTCCTTCTTTTCTTTTTTCCTTCCTTCTCTCCTTCCTTCTTTCCTTTTTTCCTTCTTTACTTCCTTTTTTCCCTCCTTCCTCCCTTTCTTCCTCAAATGTTTCAAAATTTCAGTGGGAGACTGCAAAAGGGGATATGCACACCTAAGAACTCATGGCAAACTGCAGGCATAGCGGTAACCTGAGTCGGGGTGGGGGGAGGGGTATTCTGCTTTCGTAGTGGTCACAGGAGGCTGCTTCCGGGCTGGTGCTGCCACCACGGGTACTCTGCATTGGCTGGCTAGGTTGGTGGCAAGTATTTCTTTCCTAGGCCAGTAGCCTTTTTCCTTATCTCTGGGTTTCAAGAGTTTCCTAATTAATTTAGCATAAAATATTATGTTCAAAAAAACAACGTTGGGGGGAGGAGCAACCTCCACTTGTTTCTGACAAAGCCAGTTTCTTATAAGGGTAGATTACGATTTAATCTGAAACTGAAGAAAGGTCCAGGAGGATGGCATTGATCCTCACTGGCATGGTTCCGATGTTCACCCTGTTCTGTCAGTGGGGAGGTGTGCTGGGATCTGTTGCTTGTTTGTAGTAACTGCATATAACGAAATTCAAACCCTTGCCAGGAAACATTTTATTCCTTGCCTTACTTTCCAACTTAAAAAAAAAGTAATTAAAGGCATTTTCTTGAAGATATGAAGGCCTCAGAACAATTCCTACACTTGCCATGTAACAACATCTTCTTAGTATTTTTATCGACTCAATTACTTGAATTTTTTTAAAATGTTCAAATTTACACCCATTGGCAGGGTTTTAGGAAGCAGAAAGGTCCCAAGAAAAAGGTGGCATGGTGGCATGTGACTCAAATCACCCCCCCCCAAATCTGGCCTTATCACAGCCTCTTTTTTTCCTGCTTTTTGGAGGGCAGTTGGGGTTAAGTGACTTGCCCAAGGTCACACAGCTAGTTTTTCTGTTAACTGTCTGAGACCGGATTTGAACTCAGGTCCTCCTGACTCCAGGGCTGGTGCTCTATTCACTGTGCCACCTAGCTACTCTTTTATCACAGCCTCTTAAGGCACAAAAGACAGATTGAAATAGATTTGGGGTTGGAAGGGTGGGGCAGGATTTGGGAAGTTGCTGCTTGCTGTGTTTAGGATGTGTATATTCGTCAGAGGTTATGTAGGTTATAGGGCATATAGTGAGGATTTCAGGATAATCTAAACTAAAGTTTAACATTCAGTCTAAGGGACACTTAATGTGACTCCCTCTATGTCAAAATGGATATCCAGTCCTGTTCTAGAATGGATACAATCCCCCTTCCAGTTCAGTCAACAAACATTGATTGCTAATAATTATTTCCATGAGCCCCATCCTGGCAACTTTCATCCAATTCATTCATTCAGTTGCATTTTTCTTGATTTCAAGAATCAGATATAGCTAAATGCTTTACATATTATTCTGTTTAATTCTTACAATCACCTGAGGGAAGTGCAAATGTTATCCTCACTGTATGGATAGGTAAACCACAGAATTTTATGGAGATTAAGTGAGTTGCCCAGGTTCACACAATTGTAAATGTCTGAGACAGGATTTGTACCACACTTTTCCTGATTTCAAGGACAACTTTGTCCACTGTGCTGTCTGAGATGGTTTATGGAGAAACTAATATTGAAAGCTGGAGGGGATAAAGTCAGAAAGAGATGTGGTGCCATGGCTAGGTTGCTGGCTTTGAACCCATGTACTATGTTCTAAGTAAAATTATATGATAGGTTCAGTAATTTGGGAGCAGAGGTCCTGGATCTCACACGTTTTTCAAGCTTCAGTTAGGATTTTCAAGTTCTCTTGCTGGCTATGACTGAGAACTAGATACTTCAGTGAAAATAGGGTAGATTAGGAGAGAGTGATACAAGAAGGCAACGCTGGGGTCTCCTAACCCTATCAATATATAAATCATTTATTGTATACTTTACTGATGGGTGATTTCACCCATGTTGGTATTTCTGAGAGAGCAAGGTCCTTGAGCACAGGGACATTTTCACTTTTGTCTTTGTGTTTCCAGTGCCAATCATAGAATAGGGGCTCAATAAATCCTTGTTGATTGATTGATTCATTCTTTCATTCATGTAGATGATACACTGATCTCTGCTTAACTGCGTATTTCAGGAATTACTATGGCTGCATCAATTAATTAATTAATTAACAGCCTACTGCTTGATCCTTTTCTTCCCAAATCCTCCTCTGTTTCAAAAATTCCTATTCCCATGGAAGGAACCACCATCCTTCAGGGATTCATAATATCATCTTATCCTGGATTCCCCATTCTGCCATATATCACATATCCAATCAGTTGCCAGTTCTTTCCATTCCTACCTTAATAACACATTCACTAGCCAATCCCTCCTCTCTACTCACACAGCAACATCCCAGGTCAGCCCCTCATTACTTCTCACCTAGATTACTGCAGTAGCTTCCCAATTGGTCTTTCCTCAAGTCTGTCCTCTTTCCAGTCTATCCTATGTGCTGTTGCAAAATAATTTTCCTTAAGTGCAGATCTGACCACATCACTCCTCTACTCAACCAACTCTGGTGACTTCCTGTTGCCTCTAGGATAAAACTTAACTTCCTCTTTGTAGTTTTAAAAACCCTCCACACTTTGACTGGATGTGTCCTTTTCTGTCTTTCACAGAACATTCTGACCCATGCCTGGAAATCACTCCCTTCTTATCTTCAACTCAGAATCTCTCTCTTTCTTTCAGATTCACCTCAAGTACCATCTTCTGCTTAAAGTTTTAACTAATGGCCCCAACTGCCTCGTATTTAACTTTTGTTGTTGTTCAGTCATGTCTTCATGACCCCATTTTGGGGATTTCTTGGCAAAGATACTGGAGTGGTTTGCCATTTCCTTTTCCAGCTCATTTGACAGATGAGGAAACTGAGGCAGAGTTAAGTGATTTTTTCCCAGGGACATATAACTAGTAAGTTTCTGAGACTGAATTTGAAATTAGAAAGATTAATCTTCCTTACTTCAGGCCCAGCGATGTATCCCACTGCACCATCTAGCTGCCTCTTTTATTCTGTATATTTGTCTCTATTCACTTGATATTTGTTGTATATATTTTAATAAATACTTGTTTCCTCCATTATAATGTAAGTTCCTTGTGAAGGGAAAAGGAATGAAATAAGCATTTATTAAGTACCTACTGTGTGTCAGGCACTATGCTAAGAGCTTTACAAATATTATTTCGTTTGATCCTCACAACAACCTTGAGAGGTAGGTGAGAAAACTTAGGAGTAAGAGGTTAAAATGATTGACTCAGAGCCATGCAGCTCGTTGTCTGAGACCAGATCTAGATTTATGTCCTTCTCACTCCAGGCCCAGTTCTCTATCTGCTAGACCACCTAGTTGCCTAGGTGAGTTAGGATTGTTCTGTTCTTTGTACTTTAATTCCCACTGCCTAGCAGACACAACTGAAAAAAATGACTGAACAATAACAGTGCTTCAATTCCACTGGCATAGTTTTCAAGAACCATATATTTTGTTAATATCTTTTATGTACCTATTTATCTATATTTTGTTCCACCATTGTAATGTAAGCTCATTTAGGATAGGAATAGTTTTTGTCTTTCTTCTCAGTACTTAGCACAGTTCTGGACTCCTAGTAAGATCTTAATACATGCTTGTTGGTTGATTAATTGAAGAATCCATGCTTACCTCCATGGCACCATAAGGTACTACATAGGACTTCCATGGATGTTGTCTGGTCCACAAATAAATTAAAATATTCTTCAAGGCAATTAACTTCCATCATTATCTTATATAACTATATGGCTATACCAAGAAATCTTATATATCTCTTCCTTTGGATCCTCCTTTGTACTAACCCTTCCTATCTGTGGATTCAGTGTGTGATTAACTCTTAGAAAGAGTCATACAGGCCCATATCCTGACCCTAAGGACTCATTGCTGGCTGTGTGGATAATTGGGGAGGTTCTGGCAGTCAAAAGGTCAGTGAAATGAATAGTATCAACCCAAGCAGTTCCAGTGAGAGGCAAAGTCAAACTCTATTGTAGTCAGAATGAAAAAAGAGACGGTCTACTTCACCTGTGATTCCTTGGGGACACACTTGCTGACTGTGCTCCTTTTCCGGCTGGCAAGTGGAAAGAAAGTTCCCTCCCCCCTCTCTTCCCTCCTTCTCAGCTGGCCCCAGGTGAAGAGGGGCCTAGAAAAACAAGTCTGGAGAGAGCATCAAGAGAATTCGGCTTGTAATGAATTCCTTTCAGTTCAAAATATACAGTCTTAAAAGTAAATAAAAGCACATAACAGAAATTCTTTTATTTAATCATCATGCCCCCTCCAAAAAAAACCCCACTGAAAAACACCACAAACCAAAAAATCCCTAACTACTCTCTGATACAGGAAGGGCTTATTGTCACCATTTTACAGATGAAGAAACTGAAGCTTAGAGAAGTTACCTTCTCCAATTCCACCCATAAGACTTGAGTATGTCTGAGTGGTTGCATGGTGTCCTGGGAAGGGCCCTGGATTTGGAATGAGAGTGCTTGACTCCAAGCTCTGCCATTATATGGACAAGCCATTCCAACTCTTTGAATACAGTTTCCTCATCTATAAAATAAGGGGGTTGGACTCAGTGGTTTCTAAGGCCCTGCTAGCTCTAAAACAATGGCCCAATGACTTCATTGGATCTTAGTCTCCTCATCTCCAAAATGAGTATAATAATACTGATGCTATCTTAAAAGGTTATTGTGTTGGGGGGTAGAGCCAAGATGGCGGCTTAGGAGCAGCAAGGTACTGCAGCTCCCACACAGCCACCTCAAATACCCATAAAATATGACTCTAAACAAATTTTAGGGCTCTAAAACACACACAAATACACTTCCCGCTAAAGGCAGCTTGGCTAGAAGGGACCATCTCAGTACTGGGAGCCGAAACCAGCCCAGCCTGAAACCGCAGCGTGGCCCCAGGGGCGGCTGGACAAGCTGAGCCGCAGCTGGAGCATCAGGAGAGTGGATTAGCGGCAGCTGTGGCAGTTTCCAGAATTATCAAGCCATAAGAAAGAAGGACTAAGTGAAAGATCAGTGGAACTCAGCTAAACTTTGGGGAGAAAAGTGGGTCCGGCCAAACTGCCTCCAGGGCAAGGAAGGGGCAGAAGTGGAGACCCTGCAGCCGCCTCCATGTAGCTGCTTCAGAGCTCCCGGCCTGCAGACTGCAGGGGGGCCAAGCAATTGTTCAGAGGCCAAGTGCTCTTGTGTTGAGCGGCCTGGATCTGGATCGTGGGCTTGGGTGGTGGTCCTGGGGTGTGTTTTCAGTGAGCCAAAGCTGGTGGGGGCTGCAACAAAATGATAGGCCCCTAATAGCTCCGGCAGCTGGGAAAACCCCAGCAATTTGGGACAGAGCTTTCCCCTCTGGAAGCAGAGTTCCACAGAGCTAAAAAATTATTGACTGGCCATCATGAGCAAGCAAAGGAAACAAAGTAAGAACAGCAACCAAATTCTAGATTCCTTCTTTGGGGATAGGAAGGATCAAAGCATGGAATGGGAGGAAGACAACACAATCAGAACTCCCGCACCAAAAGCTTCTAAGAAACATGAAGACTGCCTAAAAGCCATAGATCAGCTTAAGAAGGATTTTGAAAACCAAATGAGAGAAATGGAGAAAAAATTGGGAAGAGAAATAAGAATGATGTAAGAAAATCATGAAAAGAGAGTCAAAAACCTGACTGAAGAAAATAACACCTTAAAAAATAGATGAACTCAAATGGCAAAAGAGGCCGAAAAAGCCAATGAGGAGAAGAATGTCTTAGAAAGTTGAATTTGCCAGATGGAAAAAGAATCTCAAAAGCTTTCTGAAGAGAATACTTCCTTCAGAATTAGAGTAGAGCAAATGGAAGCAAATGACTTTATGAGAAATCAAGATACTATTAAACAGATGCAAAGAAATGAAAAAATAGAAGGCAATGTGAAATATCTCCTTGAAAAAA
>JAQQSU010000141.1:0-31920 GCA_028627135.1 Pseudochirops cupreus | reverse complement strand
AAATATTACAAGCTGCCAAGAAGAAACAATTTGAATATTGTGGAAACACAATTAGGATAACCCAAGATCTAACAGCTTCTACATTAAGGGATTGTAGGGCCTAGAATATGATATTCTAGAGATCAAAGGAGCTAGGATTAAAACCAAGAATCACCTACCCAGCAAAATTAAGTATAATGTTTCAGGGGAAAATATGATCATTCAGTGAGGTGGAGGACTTTCAAGCATTCTTGATGAAAAAACCAGAACTGAATAGAAAACCTGACATTCAAATACAAGAAGCATGAGAAGGTAAACAGGGAAAAGAAATCATAAGGAACTTTTCAAAGGTAAACTATTTACATGCCAACATGGAAAAATAATAATTGTAACTTATGAAACTTTTCTCAGTATGAGAACAGTTGAAGGGAATACAAATGTATTTATATATGTATACATATACATATATCTATATAGGAGGGCATATATGCATATGAATACATATGTGAGTGTGTGTATATATGCGGACATGGCACAGAATCAATTGAATAGGAAGGGATGATATTGAAAAGGTGAAATTGAGAGGTGAGAGAGGAATGTAATGAGAGGAGACAGGGAGAGACAGAATGGCGTCAATTTCTCATATAGAGGAGGCAAGGGACAGCTGTTACAATGGAGGGGAAGAATGGGAAGGCAAAAGGGAATGGGTTAACCTTACTCTCATTGAATTTGGTTTAGGGAGGGAATGACACACACTAAATAGGGCAGCAGTTCTCAACCTGTGGGTTGCGACCCCTTTGGGGCTTGAATGACCCTTTCACAGGGGTTACAGGGGTTGCCTAAGACCACCGGAAAACACATATTTCCGATGGTCTTAGGAACCAAGACACTGCTCCTCTATCCATCTCCAGGCGGGTCTGCCCACATGCAGATATGCCCACATACGAGTATTAAAGGGTCATGGCATTAGGAAGGTTGAGAACCACTGAAATAGGATATCTTGCCCTACAGGAGAGTAGGGGGAAGGGAGTGAGAGTGGGAATGATGGAGAGGAGGGTGGGGAGGGGGAAGGGTTGTGGGAAGCACACACTTTTGTAAAGGGACAGGGACAAAGTAGAGATTAGAACAAGTGGGGGGCGGGATAGGATGGAGGGAAGTATAGTCAGTCTTTCACAATATATCCAATGTGGAGATGTTTTGCATAACTGCACATGTATGGCCTGTATTGAATTGCTTGTCTTCCCAGTGGGGGTGGATGACAAGGGAGGAAAGGAAAGAATCTGGAATTTAAAGTTTTAAAATCAAATGTTTAAACACCTGTCTATCTATCTATCTAATTATTATTATTATTTACATGCAACTGGGAAATAAGATATATGGGCACTGGGGTAGGGAGATAGGGAGATCCATCTTGCTCTACTGGAAAGTCAGAGGGGTGATGGGGGAGGATATAGGAGAGAGCAGATTGGGGGAGGGGTTATACAGTGGGATTGCTGTTTTGAGGTGGTGGGTAAGGAAAAGCTGGGGAGAAAATTTGTAATTCAAAATCTTGTGGAAATGAATGATGTAAACTAAAAATAAACAAAAGTTAATTTAAAAAAACCCAATAGTCTGGGCAGTGAGAGGTTAAGTGATTTTCACATGGTCACACAGCCAATTTGAAGAAAGTAGAGAAAACCATCAGACAATAGGGGTATGGCCTAAATACATCCCTTATGAATATGAACTGGAGGTGATGAATAGATTTAAGATACTAGATCTGTAAATGGAGTGTCTGAAGAACTGTGGATAGAGGTTCTCAATATTGTACAAGAGGCAGCAACAAAAAACATTCCAAAGAAAAAGAAGAACAAGAGAGCAAAATGGCTGTCTCATAAGGCTTTATAAATAACCAAGGAAAGAAGGAAGGCAGAGGTAAAGGAGAAAGGGAAATATACACTGAAATGAATGCAGAATTCCAGAGAATAGCAAGGAGAGATAAGGAGGTTTTCTTAAATGAGCAGTGCAAAGAAATAGAAGAAAACAATAGAATGGGAAAGACAGGAGATCTCTTCAAGAAAAGTAGAGATATCAAGGCAATGTTTCATGCAAAAATGGGTTTGATGAAAGACAAAAATGATAAGAATTTAACAGAAGTAGAAAAGGTGGCAAGAATGTACAAAAGAATTATATTATAATACACAAAGAACTATAACATCATCAATAACCACGATGGTGTAGTTACTTATTTAGAGCCAAATATTCTGGAGAATGAAGTCAAATGGGCCTTAGGCAGCATTGCTAACAATACAAGTAGTGAAGATGGTAGAATTCCAACTGAGCTATTTAAAACTCTGTTAAACTGCTTCATCAAATATGCCAGCAAATTTGGGAAACAAAGCAGTGGTCACTGTCTTGGGAAAGATAAGCTTAAATCCCAGTCCTGAAGAAGGGCAATGCTGAGGAATGTTCAAATTACCAAACAACTGTGTTCATTTCATATATTAGCAAGATTATGCTTAAGATTCTGTGAGGTAGGTTTCAGCAATATTTGATCCTAGCATTACTGGAAGAGTAGCCTGGTTTTCAAAGAGTCAAAGGAACTAGAGACCAAATTGCCAATATTCACTGGATTATGGAGAGAAAAAAGGAGTTCCAGAAAAAACATTTACTTCTGTTTGATTGACTACACTAAAGACTTTGACTGTGTGGATCACAACAAAATGTGGTAAGTCCTCAAAGAGATGGAAATACCAGATCATCTTACTTGTCTCCTGAGGAACCTGTAACAGGCCAGAAGCAACAGTAAGAACCAAACATGGAACAACTGATTGGTTTAAGATTGGAAAAGAAGTATGACAGGGCTGTATATTGTCACCTTATTTATTTAACTTATATGCAGAGTAAGTCATGCAAAATGCCTGGCTGGATGGATCAAAAGCTGGAATTCAGGTTACTGGGAGAAATATCAACAATGTAAGATATGCTGATGATACCACTCTGATGGCAGAAAATGTAGAAGCCTCTTGATGGAAGAGGAGAATGCAAAAATTGGTTTGAAACTTAACAAAAAATGAAACAAACATAAGATCTTGGCAACTGGTCCCATCATTTCTTGGCAAATAGAGGGAGAAGAAATGGAAACAGTGCCCGATTTTATATTCTTGGGTTGAAAGACCACTGCAGATGGTGACTGCAGTCATGAAAATAAAAGACTCTTGCTCCTTGGAAGGAAAGCTATGGCAAATCTGGACAGGATACTAAGAAACAGAAGCATTACCTTGCTGATAGACGTCAGTATAGTCAAAGTCATGATATTTTTTAGCTTCCTAGACCACTATGCCACCATTTGTATTTTCGGTCCCACCCCCTTTCTCCTCCTTTACCTTCCCTTATTAGAATATGAACCCCTTGAAGGCAGGGATAGACCAGCACTTAGTGCAGTGCCTTGAACATATTGAGTGAATAATACATTTTTTTCCACTCATTTATTCATTCAGATTTTATACAAAGTCACATCCTTAAAACATTTCTACATTGTTTTATGTCTTCAGCTAAATCTGAATGTAGATGACTGAAGGAAAGTTTGAGGCTTCACCCCATTAGAAACTCAGAAAGACTGGTTCCCGTTGTGAAACATGGAAGGACATGTTGAGTGATGATAAATCTGGTAAATCTGTATTGAGCAATCTCTTTCCATCATCTGCTTCATAGAATTCTTTGTGGTCCACACCATTGTTTTAGACTGACTCTTTGCTTCAGGGGGCTGAGGCCTCCATGGTGACAGTTTGGATAAGAATGTTATATACAAATTACTTAATCTCAGCTGAGGTAAATGCAGACCTAGTGTTAGAGACAATAGGGTGTGGTAATCGATGCATTCCAATAATTGGCACAGAGCTGTAATTATTGCAATAGAGGTTTGAAATAAAGCTAATAGCGCTGCAAGCCATTTTGAGGTTGACTACTGCAGTAAGGAAAACTCCCCAATTCCCCAGTCCCAAGTGGTTCTGCAAAATCAAATCAATCTTGATCTAAGTCTTCTTGCTCACCGCCCACGGAAAAGTAGGCGCCTTTGATTGGTTATGCCAACTTATCTGGCATGTGCTTTGCTCCCTTACAGTCTTTTCAATACCATAATCAATTCCAGGCCGCTAGCTGTAGCTTCTCTCCAAAGCTTTCACGAGAACAATTCCCGGATGTGCTCCAAGATATTTTGGCTGTGGCTAAGGTAGAGTGACAATCACCTTCTGGAACAATGATGCAATTTTCCTATAAAGGCATTAGTTTTATGAGTAGATAACTTATGTTTATGACATCTGAAAGAGCTTGAATTCCTCAGATGGTTTCTCTTTTTGGATATCCATATCTAGTTCATCTTTCCCCCAAGATGTGGGAAATCTGATAAGGCTGAAAATGTAGGGCACAGAGATCTTCTCACGTTAAAACCTTCCCATCAAAGTGCCCCATTCTTTGGGCTCTGTTCTGGGAAATGGCCCAGGGCACCAGTACTTGATATTACTCTTAGAGGCATGTCATCATAAGCTTTGAGCAGATGGATCACACTCTGAAAAGGTGGTAAATTAATTAGAGGTAGAGACTCAGAATAGAACTTGTGATTAAAGGAGACTGTTGTCATGGCTTCTTAATGAAAATTCAAAAGCTTCTTGTCCATTGGTGGATAATAGTGTTCTATATGCAGTATCATTCTTGAATAGAAAACATTTAATTCCAAAAGATGATGTGTAATTCTGTGGCCCCAGTACTACATGATAGTACATCAGAAGTTGGGCCTTGTGTTCATTGCAATGTTAGCACAGGCTTGGAAGTTGATATTAATCAGTCAACCAACCAACCAAAAAGCATTTGTAAAGTGTCTCTTACATTCCAGGCAGTATGCAAGGTACTAGGACAAAAAAAGAAATAAAATTTTCACTTTTCCCAAGGAAAGACCACCTAGAGATTTGAAAATATATTCAAAATAAGTAGAAGATAATTTGGTAAATGCGAGAAAGGTTCATAGCTGCTTGGAATCCCCCTAAAAGTACCCTTGATGTGGATGAGGATGTCATGGAACACTTTTTTCCCTTAGGAGCTGATAAAGTGACGGATCAGTGGTTACTTTTTGTAGAATAAAAATGTTGTAGAAATGGAAAGGCGAGAAAACTCATTGAAGAGCATGTCATTTATAGCCATTTCACAGTTTGAGATTTTCTTATGTAGGCCATAGCAAAATGATGCTTAAATTTCCAATTTTGCCATTTTCTTTCTTCATTGGAATGCTTGGCCATCTGTGAAGGACACCATGAAGTGTTTCTGTGAATTTATCCTCTTCAGGAGGTACCAGCATCAAAATTCAAGCCCATGGTAGCATAGTTTGGCAGAAAAGGCATTGGATTTGGAATCAAGAGGCCTGAATTTTTGTTGTATCTCTGCTGTTGAACTAGTCCTTGATGTGTGTGTATGTGTGTGTGTGTGTGTGTGTGTGTGTGTGTGTGTGTGTGTGTGTCTGAGTCAGTCAATCCTTTAATTTTTTTGAATCTCAGTTCCTTCATTGATAAAATAAAACTACTGGATTAGGTGATCTCTGAGCTTGTTATTGAATTCTATGAACTCTAGAAAGAAAGTTTCCATGAAACATGTAAAAATTCTGGAGCAAAAGAAATCCCAAACGTAAGGTGAAGAATTCAGAATGCCCCTAATTGAAAGAGGATTCTTAGTATATTATGACAGTACCAATGGTAGCATCAATGACTAGTTGTTATTAAAATGGGAAGAGATTGAGTTTTGTAAAGAATATCCTGGCATGGACCCTATAGATTAAAAATCAACTGATCAATCAACAAGTTTTGAACACTCACTTTGTGCCAGGCACTGTGAGCATTATTAGTACCAAGAAAAGCAAAAACTATCTCTGGCCTTAGGGAGCTTCCATTCCAGTGGTAGAAAATATGTTTGGCCACAGACAGACAGATAGATAAAGCTAGTAGGTAGATAGATAAGTAGGGAAGCAGATCAACAGATGACAAGATAGACAGACAGTGCTAGATAGGTAAGTAGGTAGATGTATAGATATATAGACAGACACAGACAGAGAGATACAGACAGATAGACGGACACAGTGCTGGTTAGATAGATAGTCATATGGAAGATACATGTATAGTAGATTCAAGATAATCTTAGAGGGAAGTGTACTAAAAGCTGGGGGAATTGAGGAAAGTTTACTGCAGAAGGTAGTACTTGAACTAAGTCTTCAAGGAAGTCAGAGATTCTAAGAGGTAAACATGGGGAGGAAAAACATTATAGGCACAGGGACAACCAGCAGAATAGGCACAGAGAGAGGAAATGGAGTACCATGTTCAAGGAAGAATAAGGTGGAAGTATTACTTGACTGTAGAGTATGTAGAGAGGAAAAATGTATAAGAAAGCTAGAAAGATAGGCAGAGGTCAAGTTATGAAGAGCTTTAAATGCCAAACACAGGAGTTTATAATTGACCTTAGAGGAAATATGTAGTAACTGGATTTTATTTATTGAGTAGAAAATAACATGGTCATACCTTCACTTTAGGAAATTCACTTTGGCAGCTGTATGTAGAATGGATCAATGTGAGGAGAGGTGATATAAGATGGACAGTTGAATTCTACTGCAATATCCCAGGCACAAAGTGAGGAAGGCCTAAACTAAATAGGTGGCTGTATGTATGGAGGGAAGGGGATGTATAACAGAGGTGCTGTGAAGATAGAAGTGATGATATTTGGCAACTGTGGCAAGGAAAATATTTCATAGGCCTTGTAGCCTTGTATGCCCTTAGGTGACTAGAAAGCTCAAGCTCTCAGACATCTAAGAGAGAAAGATAATCCCTTATTCAACTGGCAGATAGCCTCTGTCTTGACATTCTGGCCTCTCTTATATGCCTTATATAATACAGGCTGTCTCTTGGTTTTCCTCCTATCTGTGAGGCCTTTCCTTCTTAGTCTTTGTTGGATCATTATCCAGGTTTCATTGGTTTATACCAGGGCTTTGTCCTGAATTATCATCATCATCATCATCATCATCTTCTTCTTCTTCTTCTTTCTTCCTTTCTTCTTCTTCTTCTCCTTCTCCTTCTCCTCCTTCTTCTTCTCCTTCTTCTTTTTCTATCTCTGTGTGTCTCTCTCTGTCTCTCCCCCCCCCCCCCCACTTTTATTGGACTCATCACCTACCATGGGTTTAGGTTTCATCTTTATTCAGGCACTTCCCAGTGTATATATTTTGCCCTAGGAAATTTCTTCTAAGCTCCTGTCTCTCATCTTCAACAGCCTATTAGATTCTTTACAGTGGGCATCTCATATACTACATGTTCAAAATAGAACTCAGTATCTTTCCTACGACTAAACACTCTTCTTCTGAACTTCCATATCTTTATCGAATATACAATCATCATTCCAGTCAGTTAGCTTCTCAACATCAGTGTCTTAATAGTCTTCCTTCCCTCCACTCCCTCAGTTTCAAGTCTTGATCATCCCATCTCCACTATTTCCACTATTTAATCTCTCCACTCACCTCTCTCCTAAAATATGGCAATATTTCTACTATTGGATAGTCTGCCTCTTGTCCTTTCCTCTGGACATATCAAGCACAACATAACGCCATTAAAAATAAAGTCAGTTATGTATTAGCAGCCATGTAATGATTACTTATCAGTGTGGTAATCATTTTTCATGTAACTGTCTTCATATAGTTAACACATCAACTTAGTAGTGAAAATAATAATACTAGCTAATAATAGCTAACATTTCTATAATTTTCAAGGTTTGTAAAGTGCTTTACATGTTCAATAAGTTAATCAATACAAACTTAAAAGAATAAGAAAAAATATTCAATTTAATCATCTCAATCTTTACCTATTTAAATGAGATATTGATATTGAAGACCAAAAACAGATAAAAGAATTGATATTGAAAGAAAATATAGCCATTTCCCCAGCATAACCAATGCAAATTAATCAATGAATAGGTCAAAAGTTTCTAGAAATTGCATTGGAAATGGACAAATCCTCTCTTTTCTAAGTGAAGTGATACAGCATGCAAAGGCAAAACCCATTTGTAATATAAACCCATTTGTAAAATGTTTTAGAAATATTTCTTTGGGAGAAGCAGCATAGTTTCATAGTAAAATCACTGGAGTGAGGAGAAACTTGACTTTCTTTCCCATCTGTCACTAGTTCTATGGACTAGGCAAGTTACTTCACCTATCTGTGTCACAAGTTCTTCATCTGTAAAATGGGTATAATTCTCATCATATGTACCTCAAAGGGTTGTCATGAAGATAAAATGAGATAATTTGTATAGAGCACAGTACTGTTATCAAAGATTAATTGCTATGGTTTCTTGAAAATTGGTCCCTTAAGATGGTGTTGCCCCTTTTTAAATTTTTTGCTTTTTGGAGGACAGTTGGGGTTAAGTGACCTGCTCAGGGTCACACAGCTACTAAGTGTTAACTGTCTGAGAACTCAGGTCCTCCCGACTTCAGGGCCAGTGGTCTATTCACTGCACCACCTAGCTACCCCTGGTGTTGCCTCTAGGACATATTTTTTCCACTTTCACAACTCATCTTAAACACTATTGACAGTTCCTCACATCTACTGGACGTTTGGTACTGAATTGGTAGAATCCAGTTATGGTGGTTTCCCCATTGTCACTGGTGAGAATACATATCTCTAGAAATGCCAGCAAAGCTGTTTTATGTCATGTTTAGATTATGTCTTCAATTGATTTTTATTGTTTTATGAGGTGATGTTGTTCACAATTTTCTTTTGTCCTCTTTCATAATGTTTTGCAAATGTTCTTATATTCTCAACTAGTGCTGTCCTTGGCTCTCATATTGCCTCTTAGCAAGAACGATTTGGTTTTTGCTTGATGTGGTGGTTTCATCATTTCTCTAGCTGTTTTGCATTGATTAAACCTTTTTTGAAGACATTAGTCTTTAAAAAGTCATAGTAGTCAGAATTAATGTCTTTATTGGTGTCCATTTCCCATTTCTCAGAGTTGACAGCTTGCTTTAAAAGGTTATATTGGAGATGTAATTGCATACAGTGTCTTCTTATCTTTTGTAGTTTACTTCTAATTTGACTTTTACTTGACCTTTCCTCTAACCATTTAATAACATAAGTAAATATACATAATGCTTCCTGAGATTGTTCCTATGTCTGTAATCCATCATTGGATTATGGGATCATAGACTGATAACTGGAAGGTAAGTCAGAAGCCATCTAATCTGATTTTATTATTTTTCAGATGTGGAAACTGAAGCCCATAGAAGTTAGATGATTTGTCCAAAGTTGCAAAGCTAGTACATAATTGAAACTCTCTATCTATTAAGATATGGTCAATTTCATTTCTATGTTGTGATTTGGTATTTGTCAGATTTAGTTTCTTTTAATTATACTCTATTTAAAAGTATCTGACTAAACTGAAGAAAGGTAGAATATTGGAATAATGTTAAATTTTGAATCAGAGGCACTTAGTTTGAATCCTAGTTCTTGCACTTGTGTAGTCTTGAACAGGTTATTAACATTTCAGAGGCTATATTTCCTTATCTATAAAATGAGTAGGATTGTCTATATGATCTCTGAGAACTCTTCCAGCTCTGTCTTTGATTCTGTCACGTAGAAACAATGTGATACAATAGACAGCACTGGATTTTGTTTCAGAGGAGCTGAGTTTGAATCCTAGTTCTGGAATTTACTGTATGACATTGGTCAATTCATTTAAGTTCTATGACTCTCAGTTTCCTCATCTATAAAAAAGAGGAGTTTGGACTACAGATTTTCTGCAATTCTTTTTGGCTTTAAATGTATGCTTCTTAACTTTCTTGATTTCTTGGTCCTAACCATATTTTTTAATAGAGTTTTGACTATTCTTTCCTCTGTCCACTATTGCACTAATGTTACTTATCATTATATGTTAGTTTGAAGGACCTTGTCTAGTTCTTTCTAAATTCTCCTCCTCTTTGCAATAGGTATTGGCAATAAGCAGCTATGATTAAGCTGCAATTATCTATCATGGAGGTCTGTTCCTTTACAATCATCATAAACACTGTAAGAGAAAAATGAATGAGTCTCCCATTACATAACGCACCTTTTTGCCTTTGTACTCACAAGGAAACTGACTTAGCTAATTCCTTCACTTACCTTTCTGAAGATAACCTAGAAACTATCCTTTTTTCCTTTGTGATTTATTTATATCTTCTGGTTTTATTTGCAGTGAGAATGTCAATATGGATATGGTTCAGTTCCTTTTAACAGTGTATCATTTAATTTGCTCTTGGACAGAGATCACCCAGGAAGCAAATTAACAGTTGATGTTTACAGGCAATGTTAAGAACTGTGCATTTGTTTGTTTGCTGGTTTGTGTGTGTGGTTTTTTGTTTTTGTTTTTGTTTTTTTTTAGCATACTCTGTGGTCTTTTTTTGTATTTGCCATAGAAGTGGGGCAGAGAGAGTTGAAGGACATTTTATGTTTCCATCTGCTTTTTGAGTTGAAACGGCCAACCTTATTCTGTCCATGAACCTCTCCACTGGTTCTTGGCAGTAGGTAAGGTCAGCAGACCCCTAGAAACAACTTTTCAATTCATCTATGATTATTTTTTATAAAATAAAGCAAAGATCTGTTGAGATTTGGGGTTTAGGGATTCTTGAGACCCCCCAAATACCAACACACTGGATCCTGCCAAATGAATTTTACTCAAATATTCTCTCAGTCAAAGTAAAACAAAGTTTACTAAAGATTTGTCATAATGGGTAGACTCTTAAGGAGCCTAAGTATTTGTCACCCTTGTGCTGGCAACCAGGCCAGAACAATATGACACAGGCTGAGTCTGTGCAAGATTGAATCTCAGCACCTTCATGGAGGTAAGAGGGATCTTATATACAGAAGGACTGCGGGAGAGGTCTAGGGGTGGTTTAGCAGTCTGAGGTGATGGGAGGAGCAGTCTAGAGAGGATCTTGATGGGATGGAGGTCAGACTCCAGGAGTGGGATTAAGAGTGGGAAATAGCTGAGGACTACTGGAGATGACAGACAATGGAGGGCTAGGCTAGTTTAAGGATAGCAGATTTGGGTATAGATATTTTGATAGGATCAAGGGTAGGAAAGAGTTGGACAGTGGAGGGCTAGGCTAGGTTAAGGGTAACAGAGATTTTGGCCTAAAGATAATGAAAGGTTTATGACCTCAGGCAAATGCCTCAAAGTGGGAAGATTCAAGGAGAGTTCAAGGGGATTCCCAGAGCTTATACCTTATCGTGTGTGTGTGTGTGTGTGTGTGTGTGTGTGTGTGTGTGTGTGACCTCATCAATTCCCATAAATTCAGTGATGATTTCTCTGCACATAACTCTTAGATCAATATATCTAGCTGTACTCTCTCTTTAGCTCCATTTCTCTGTTTTTTAATGCCTGTTGAAATTATCTAGACATCTCAAACTTGTGTATCCAAAATGGAATCCATTATTGTCTTCCCTAAACTTACTCCTCCGACTTAGCTACTTCTGTTTAGGGCAGAAACTTGCCGTTTTTCTAGTCACATCTAGGTGTCTAGAGACACCTTCCCTGTTCTTTCTATCTCATCCCGCTCCTGGCCTCCAGAGAACTGACAAAATACTCTTCCTAAAGCACATCTGACCATGTCACTCCCTTGTGTAAGGAATTTAACTAGCTGTCTGCTGTCTTTAGGATAAAATGCAAACCCCTTAGTTTGGCATTTAAAGCCCTTCACAGTCTGGCTGCATCCTCTGTTTTCAGTCTTATTGCTTATTTATTCCCTTTTATACACTCTGCATTCTAGACAAACTGACCTGTTTGCTACTGTTTGACCTTAACCCTCAAACTCTCCTCCCTCTGCTTTTGGATAATCTATTCGCCATGACTGTAATGCACTCCTTCCTTATCTTTGCCTCTGAGAATCCTTCCTAGCTCCCTTAAACACTCAGCTCATTTGAAAGGCTTTTCTGATCTCCTTCATAAATAAAGCTGTCTCCTTCCTCAAAAGACCACATATATACTTAACAATTTACAAGGTATGTCCCCCCTCCCAATAGAGGATATGAAGCTTTTATTTTTTTCTCTGCCCCTACCACAAGATCTTGTACATATTAAGTGCTTATTAAAGGTGTATGGATTGGACCTCATTTAGAGTATAAACTTTGAATGGAGAGATGACTTCTTAAAGTTGTAATTATATATGATATCTAGAAATATGTAAATATTTGGCCTTAAAATCAGGAAAACCTTTCTTTGAGTCTCACCTCTGACACAGATTTGTTATATGACCCTGGATAAGTAATTTAGCTTTTCAACGTCCTAGGCAGTTCTCTAAGATTGCAAATTAAGGGTGTCTGCTACTGATTTACAATATTGTAGAGCGGGAAGGAAAGAGAGTTACCAGGATTTCCCTACAAAAAGGAAATTACAGGTCCTGACCTCTTCCTTCATGCATAATTAAAAGACCATTTGGACACAAATGCCTAAAAAAATCAATGAAAAAGGCATTTATTTTTCATATACCATGTGCCCAAACTATGCTAGGTATCATGAGGGATACAAAATGATAATAGATGGTACATGTCCTCAAGAAATATATAATCTAATTAGCTTATAAAAAGCAAAATAATGTAAAAGAGGAAAAGAGAGCTTTGGGGAGGTACTTCAGGAATCCCTTGTCTGAATGTTGAATATGTACATCTACGAACATAGGGCTTTCAGTTTTGTCATTACACATAGGGTTTTCTGACTGTCTAGGAAACCTTAGTGGCTTTGGGACAATAGTAATCAATCAATCAATGAACATTTGTTGCGTACCTACTATGTGCCAGGCCCTGTGTAACCTCTGTAGTTCTCTGTGGTTTGGAATGATTTTTTAAAAAAATTGTAAGGAGGCTTATACCTGCCTTTCTACTTTGTCCGTCATTTATCTGAACTTGGAGTTGCCTTTCCACTATGAATTGTGAATTGTACTCCCTTCATTTTAAGAAGTCTGCTCAGAAAACATTTAATTTTCCTATCTCATCCAGCTACTCTGAAAATATATTGCATTTGACATGTCTTTTATGTTAAAAGCTGAATCTGGGATTCTGGCTGCAGTTTTGATTTATGCTTCCCATAAAACTTGAGGCCATCACTGGCAACTGAAAAGCAGTCATGTACTGATGCAAACAGACCAACCTGACCCTCATCTGTTGTGGTTTATGGTCTTTCCCAGGGAGCGATGTTTGCTCCTCACTCTGACTGGTGCCAACAAAAGGTTAGCCACAAGGTCTCGTTGTAATCCATTTTATGAGTAAGCAGAGTGAGGTGGCCATCTATGTAGTGTGATTAAAGGGGCACCATGAAAGGGCTCATGCCCCCTCAAAATCCCTTTCATCTTCAGCACCCACTCCACTTGGAATTCTAAAATTTAGTTTTGTTTCTTGGCTTTAAGCTAACTAGGACATCATTCTCATTAAAATATAAAAATAGTCTTCAGAGAGAGAAAGGTGACTCATTGAGCCTTATCAATCATTTATACCTCTATGTGAATGAGTTTTTCTACTTCCCCTAACAGAAAAATCTGAGAGGGATAAAACAGAGAGCCTGAAAGCCTCCAGAGGAGTATATAGAAGGTGCCAGGAAATAGGAAAAATTGAAAAATGGAAGATAAAAGCAAACAAAAAGGCAAATAGCTGATGGGGGGGGGAGATAGAGCATTGAAGTCAGAAAGATCTGAGTTCAGTTCCTACCTCAGACACAAACCGTTTGATCTTGAACAAGCCACTCAATCTCTGCTTGCCTTAGCTAATTCATTTACAAAGTGGGGATAATAATTGACCAACCTCACAGCATTATTGTGATGGTTAAATATTTAGCATGGTGCCTGGCACTTAGAAGTTGCTATATGAATCTTTATTGCAATCACCATCATCATCATCATCAGTATGCCCTTACTTTGTGGTGGTGAGATTAGAAAGAAAAAGTCAGATGTAAGATATCATGGGAAAACTTAACATGATTTTGTGACTAATCTTATATGGGGCTTAAGAGAGAGGAGTTGGAGATAATTCTGAGATTTCAATTTGGGGTAAATGGAAGATGATTAATAAAAACAAAGATGCCAGTAGGAGATACTGGTGCATGTGTGTAAGTGGGGGGGGGGGGTATAAAATGATATATTTAAATTTAGACATGAAATTGAAGTGATTGTGGGCTGTCTCAATCATCACTCACTTCTACTAACAGTCTTCATGGTTTCAAAGAATAAGAATTCTCACACTGGAAAGGCATCCTACATGTTATTTAGTTTAAGTTCCTCATTTTACACATGAGGGAACCATGAGACCCAGTTAAGCAATTTGCTCAAGATAACACTAATTTGTGGTAGAACTTCTGTTAGAGAAGATTCCTCCAGGCTCTTAATCCATTGCTCTTCAAGTTCAAATGGTCAGCAGACATCTGGAGATGAATAAATGACACTTGAAAAAGGGTCAGAAGTTTAAGATAGAGATATCTGTGTCACCTACTTAAAGGTTATCATTGAATCTTTGTGAATTGAGGTGATTTCTGAGAGAGAGTGTAGAGAGAGAAGAAAAGATTGTGGAGCACCTAAACGTGGGGGCTCACCATTATGTTGTGGGGACATGGAAGAAGAGGAAGCACTTGAGAAAGAAGTTGGCAGAGAAGTAAAAACCTGTGGTAGTCATATGCCTCAGTTCCTATCCTCAAGTGTCCAGATTGAATTGCATAAGCTGAATCCTGGGTCCTCAGGATTAGTGTCCCCTCACTTTGATCAATTGGCTGGAATATGAAATACTGAAATATGGAGAATATCTGAATATTTCACCTTCTGTCATCAGGAAAGGTTGTTAGAAATGATGACACTGACTCCATTCTTTAGGCCCAGTCTCTGTCTGTCTGTCTCTGTCTCTCTTCCCCAATATTCATTTTCTCTTTTCTTAATATCCTGTTTTCCATTTAATTTTCATTAGTCCCTTTGGTTTAGGAATTAATTCTTCCTGGGTTTGTACTTTTTTATTGTATTTTTCTCTTGGTTTGTTTTTCCTCTAAATGAATTAAAGTAATTTTAGGACTGATCTTTCTGTGTCATTTCTAATCTTCCCTAGTGACTACTGGATGCCTGAATATATTGTACCACATGAGGAGAACAAATAGTTCGGTATGTGGTATATCGTATTCATTAAAAAATAATTTAATTATAAAGCAAATGAAATTGCAAAACTGATGTTACTAATGGCACCTCTTACCATTGAGTCCAACTGTCCTGATTTTTACCCAAAATAAGTCTTAGCCAGAAAACATGGATCCAGAAACACCCAAAGAGTTCTACCATCAATCCTACAACCAGGGAATCCAAGTAGGCAAAATTAGACAAAGCTGTGTTCCATTCTTTCTTTGTTAACTTGTAGCACTGAAAAAAAAAGCCAGATTTCTATTGACTGACTGTTCTTTAACATATAATACACATACTTTCAACAAAGATTAATTAATCAATTGCCATAGATTTCCGAAGCAATTACAGGTACTGTGCTAAGTGCTGGGTGTAAAAAGAAAGAAGAGTTCCTGTCCTAATGGAGCTTATATTTTGAAGGGGAAGATTATATATCTACAAATAGGTACATGCAAGATTCATACAAAATAAGTATAAGATAAATAAAGGGAAAGGCAATAGCATCTGGGAGGATTGAGAAAAGCCTCCTGAAGAAAGTGCTATTTGAATTGAGACCTGAAGAAAGTCAAGGATTCTAAGAGACAGAAGTAAGGAGGGAGAGCTTTCTACACAAGGACAGCCAGCTACAAAGGTGCAGAGATGGGAGAAGTGTTATATGTGAGGAATGCCAGATAAATTTATGGATGGGCTATAGATTGAATGCTGGGGAGTAACATGTAAGAACATGGGAAAAATAGAAAGGGCCTAGATGATGAAGAACATAAATGTTAAGTAGAGGAATATAATAGGGAGCCACTGAAGTTTATGGAGTAGGGAGCTGGCAAGGTTATACTTGCGCTTTAGGAAAATCACTCTGGTAGCTTTGTGGTTGTTGGGGAGAGATTCAGTACAGGGAGACCAATTAGGAAGCTATTACAGTAGTCTAAGGGAGGTGATGAGGGTCTGACATAGGATGGCACCTGTGAGAGTGGAGAGCAGGGCCATAGGTACCTAAAGGTATTTTGTCAAGAGAAACAATGATTTGGTACCATATGTGGTAGTGGTTGTTGTTTGTCCTTCTTTCTCAAAGAGGACCAATGACATCTGGAGAGTAATGTCTTGACTTATAAGTGAATTGGATATAAATGAGGCAGGATTGTGCAAAATCCTCAGCCTCATTCTCTTCTCCAGAGTCATCAAAGTCCAGTGGCGAGACAAGGTCAGGATGACTGGCAATTGCTCAAAGTGCAATGAGAGCTTGGCCTTTTTAAGCTAAAGTCTTTTCTTGGTCCCAGTTTGTCTGAGGCAACACCCATTCAGTAGTTATAGGTGAGGTAAGAATTAAGGTAAAAGATGGCTTATTTTGCCTTCATAAAAGATTCCATTAGGAGGGGAAGATGCTTTGAGTTTCTGGACAGAACAGAAATGATTGCTATTTACATTCACTCTTAGCCATAAAAACTCAAACAATGAGTAAATGAGGCTTGGTCTGAAGCTCCTTATTGACCAGTCAGCGATAGCCAGAGTGATTTGGGTTTAAAGGCATAGTCAGGTAGCACCATTTGTCTCCCAGTGGGCTTTATCAAATTCTAGTTTTCTCGAGCTTTATTTCAAGAAATGATAAATGAAAACTACAGGAGAAAATTGCCCCAGTTTTTAAAAAATAGAATAAATAAGTGGAGTCAAAAAAAAATCTATCCCCCCAACCCCAATACCTTGTGAAGTGTAAGTGATAAAAGTTTATATTCTTTTGGACAGAGCACCCACATATAAGGGTATGACTCCCCACATGGACAGAGGAAGAGGAAGAGTAGAAGGAAAAGGAGGAAACAGAGGAGAAGAAGGGAGGAAATAGCAGCATTGCCCAACTGGATCTGGCCTGTTATTATCCCACAGGAGGGCAACTACTACTACTCACAGATTGTTGTTCATCTTTCATTCTTGAAGAGGACCTATGACATCAGGAGGGTGATATCTTGACTTGCAAGTGAATTGGATTTAAAAGAAGCAGAGCTGTGCAAAGTCATCAGCCCCATTCTCTCCTCCCTAGTCAATGGAGTCCAGGGGCAAATTTTGACCTTTTTAAGCTAAGGTCTTTCCCAGATCTCAGTTTGTCTGAGTCAATACCCATTCAGTAATTACAGGTGAGGTAAGAATTGGAGTAAAAGATGCTTTACTTTGCCCTCACAAAAGAATCCACCATATGTGTTATGAGTCTGAATGAAGAGTTGAGGGTAATATCAAGCTTATAAACCTAGGTGAAAAAGAGGATGGTTATGTCCTCATCAATAATAGGCAGTGGTATTTCATTCCTATACTGTCTCAGACAAATCTTCTGAACTAAAGAAAGTTATTCTTCATTTTTGGTTATGAAAATCAAGGTATTGGGAGAGTTTCCTATAAATTATCATTTATAAAGAATGACTTGGCATCTGGGTAAAAATAAGTTTTCATTTGGGTTCAGGGAAAAGGGGAAAATGGGTTAGTCTTTCAGACAGATGATGAGTTACATGGGGTGTGTCCAATACTCTAGTTAGGGGGTTCTATGGAATATTAGCACATTTACTAAACTCTTCTACATTTTGATGGAATTCCTCCTTATCTTGTCTTCCACGTTACCATGACAAATATTTTGGTATTGAGTACCTTTTAATGGGCAGTTACACTGTTTTAGGGGAAAACTAAAATGTAGGAATGCTTCTGCTTCCTGGAAGTTTTATATTTAATGATGCTATTTTCTTCCTTCTATACCAGCGGTTCTCAACCTGTGGGTTATGTTCAATTTGTAACAATGAAAATACATCCTGCATATCAGATATTTACATTATGATTCATAACAGTAGCAAAATTACAGTTATGAAGTAGCAACGAAAATAATTTCATGGTTGGGGGTCACCACAACATGAGGAATTGTATTAAAGGGTCACAGCATTAGGAAGGTTGAGAACCACTGTCCTAGACCCTAGTAGATAGGCCTTGATCATAGACCCTAGTAGATGGGCCAGGTGTTGGCTATTAAAAAGGTCCCTGTGTATCAGCTGACACCAAAATTTACTTGGTTCTTTGAAGTATTCCTCAATTCCTAGCCTTCTTTAACAGTAGCTGACTTCAGAGAAGCAGCTAGCATACCTTACAATAACAGTTTACATTTTTAGCATGACAGTAATTTTATTTTTTCATAACAACATTGTCAGGTAGTTAGCAAATCAAATTCCAGTCTTTCTAATAAGATGATGAACTACTGAGTCTTACCATATTCCTTGCTATTGCTCCCCAAAGTCCACTGGATCTTACCTTCTGCTCTCCTCGATACTCTCCAGACCTTCAGGAATTTCCGTCTCACCTGCTGTCACACTGTAAGAAAAGTCATATTCTTGGGCTTTGTCGTATGCATACCTGCTCAACCTTCAGAATCATGGCATGTGTGTATCTTCTTTGAAGCAGAAGTATCCTGTACAGTATTTATTTTCTCCACTTACTCTAATTTGAACTGCTTGAAAACAGGGTTTATCTTCTGTTGTGTTGATATCATCCCAGGTTTTTTTTGTTATTTGTTCTTGTTTCTTGTTCAGTTGTTTTCGGTTGTGTCTGACTCGTTATGCTCCATTTAGGGTTTTCTTGGCAAAGATACTAGCGTGGTTTGCCATTTATTTCTCCAACTCATTTTACAGATGAGGAAATTCAGGCAAACGGAGTTAAGTGAGTTGCTCAGGGTCACACATGTACTAAGCGTCTGAGGACAGATTTGAAGTCAGGAAGAGGAGTCTTCCTGACTCCAGGCCTGGTGTTCTATCCACTGGGCAACCTAATTGCGCAATCCCCACACTTACCAAGTAATTTGAACATAATAAGTACTCAATTCCTGTTTTTACATTCTATTCCATTTGTCAATGAGGGGACTGAGGCTCAGAAGAGCTGAATTACTTGCCAATGGTTGCATAACTAATATTGTAAACCTTGGACCCCTCCTGATTCCAAGTCTAGTGCCCTTTCTCCTACACCGGGCTGCCTAATCTTAAACATTGCACTCAAATGACTATCTATCCCTCTAGAAAGAGTAGGTATGGTCAGGTTTTGTCTGAGTTGGAAGGAGTATTAGTAATTATCTAGTATAATCCCTTCATTTTACACATGAGGAAACAGAGACTCAGAGTGGTCAAGTCACTTATCCAAGGTCATGCAGGTAGTGAGAGATAGAAGTGAGATTGAACGATAATGCCTGCTTACCAAACAGGGTTGTTGCAAAGATCAATTGAAATAATGTACATAAAATACTTTTCAAACATTCCAGGTCTCCTATACAAATGCCAATCAGTTATTACTACATTGGTTAGCAAACCTAGAAGCTTAAGTCAGAAGACAGGGTTAAATCAAGTTGGCTGTTTGAATGTGTCTTACAGATGGGGAGTTGGTAGAATTAGTGGTTTAGATTCCACCAAGGCTGAAACTAAAAGTCATGAGAACTTCAAGTACTGATTCATGTACTCCACCCCTTTTCCCCTTACAAAATATTTTGGGATTGTTTATATGCAACTTGAATATGGATTAAAAAAGCATGGAATCAAGAGACATGGTTTCTTTTCCTAGATTCCCCCTTGAATCACTGCATAACTAACACTGCCTTCCTGTTCCGTGATTCAGTTTCTGTCTCTATAAAAATGTGAATAGCAACATTTCCTACTACTTCCCTGACCTAATAGATCAAGAACCCAGGATGATGAATTAGGTGGAGCTTGTAAAGCTCTCTAAGCCTTAAGGTTCAGGGTACTCCATAAATCATCTTTGTTTTCCCAGGGCCTAGCATAGCACCTTGTGCTTAGCAGGTGTGTGTGTGTGGGGGTGTATACATGTATATATGTGTGTGTGTGTGTGTGTGTGTATACACACACATATACATATATACACATACATGCATAAATACATGCATCTGTGTATATATATACACGTGTCTATTGAATTGAATTTTTGAATTGAATAAAAAGTGGCATTTCTATGGGGCTTTAAGACAGATTAGAAGACCTCATGCTTAAAATGGGGATCATGTTTGATCTGGAATCTTGAAAGGGAGTCTTCTTACATATTGGCATGCCAACAGTTAACATTTAAACTGGAATAATAATTGGGAGATATAGGAAGAGATGATTTAACCTTGGTAGTTGAGAGGTACAGTGCCATCATGAAAAGGTATGGGCACCCCCTAAGAGATGGGGGGTAATCTAGGCTACTTCAATTTAGCAACATGATATAGTGAAAAGATGGAGAAGGAAACACAAACCACTCCAGTATCTTCGTTTTTTGTTTTTTAATTTTTATTTGTTTAAAATCAGAATTTATTTATTTATTTTTAGTTTGCAACATTCATTTCCACAAGATTTTTGAGTTCCAAATTTTCTCCCCATTTCGCCACTACCCCTCACCCCAAGATGGCATGCATCCTGATTACCCCTTCTCCCAATCTGTCCTCCCTCCTATCGTCCCCCTCCCTCTTATCCCCTTCCCCCTTACTTTCCTGTAGGGCAAGATAGATTTCTATAGCCCATTGACTGTATATCTTATTACCCAGTTGCAAAAATTGTAAAAACAATTTTTTGACATGTTTTTTAAAAATTTGAGTTCCATATTCTCTCCCTTCATCCCTCCCAACACACTCCCATTGAGAAGACAAAACAATTCATTCTAGGTTATACATGTATAGTTATGCAAAATATTTCTATAATAGTCATATTGTGAAAGACTAACTATATTTCCCTCCATCCTATCTCCCCCTATCCCCCACTTATTCTGTTTTCTATTTTCTCCTTTGACTCTGTCCCTTTTCAAAAGTGTTTGCTTCTTACTACTCCCTCTCCCAATCTGTCCTCCCTTCTATAATCCCTCCCCCCATACCTTTCCCCCTACTTGACTGTAGGGTAAGATACCCAATTGAGTGTGTATGTTATTCCCTCCTAAAGCCAAATCCAATGAGAGTAAGGTTGACTCATTCCCTTTCATGTCCCCCCTCTTCCCCTCTATGGTAATGTTTTTTCTTCTCTTTTATGTGAGATAATTTACTCATTTCTATCTCTCCCTTTCTCCTTCTCCCATATATTCCTCTTTTACCCCTTAATTTTATTTTTAGATATCATCCCTTGATGTTCAACTAGTCCTGTACCTTCTGTGCATATATACATAACTGCATATATACATGCATGAATACACACACACACACACACACACACATATATTCCCTTCAACTACTCTAATACTGAGGAAAATCTCACGAGTTACAAATATCATCTTTCCAAGTAGGAATGTAAACAACTTTAATAAGTCCATTATGATTTTCTCTTTCCTGTTTACCTTTTCATGCTTCTCTTGATTCTTGTATTTGAAACTAAAATTTTCTGTTCAGCTCTAGTCTTTTCATCAGGAATTCTTGAAAGTCCTCTATTTCATTGAATGTCCATATCTTCTCCTGAAGTATCATACTCAGTTTTGCTGGGAAGGTGATTTTTGGTTTTAATCCTCACTCCTCTGACCTTCGGAATATCATATTCCAAGCCCTCTGATTCCTTAGTGTAGAAGCTGCTAGATTTTGTGTTATCCTGATTGTGTTTGTACAATACTCAAATTGTTTCTTTCTGATCACTTGCAATATTTTCTCCTTGACCTGGGAACTCTGGAATTTGGCTACAGTATTCTTAGGAATTTTCTGTTTCACCTTTTTGAAGAGTTGATGGGTGGATTCTTTCAATTTCTATTTTACCCTCTGGTTCTAGAATATCAGAGAAGTTTTACCTGGTAATTTCTAGAAAGGTGATGTCTTGGTTCTTTTTTTGATCATGGCTTTCAGGTAGTCCTTCAGGTAGTTTAAAATTATTTCTCCTTGATCTGTTTTCCAAGTCAGTGGTTTTTCCAATGAGATATTTCACATTGTCTTCTATTTCTTCATTCTTTTGATTCTGTTTCATAATTTCTTGATTTCTCGTAAAGTCTTTAGCTTCCATTTGCTCCATTATAATTTTTAAGGAATTATTTTCTTCAGTGAACTTTTGGATTTCCATTTCCATTTGTCCAATGCTGCTTTTTAAAGCATTCTTCTACTGAGTGGCTTTTTGGACCTCTTTTGCATTTGGGTTAGTCTATTTTTTAAGGTCTTATTTTCTTCAGAATTTATTTTTTTTTGGGGGGGGATGTCTTTAGCAAGCTGTTGTCTTGTTTTTCTTGCACCATTCTCATTTCTCTTTTCAATTTTTCCTCTACTTTTCTTACTTGATTTTCAAAATCCTTTTTGAACTCCTTCATGATCTGTGACCAATTCATATTTTTCTTGGAGGCTTTGAATATAGGAGCTTTGACTTTGTTGCCTTCTTCTGGTTGTATGTTTTGATCTTCCTTGTCACCAAAGTAAGATTCTATAGTCTTAATTTTTCAAAAATGCTGCTTATTCATATTCCCAGTTAATTACTTGACTTTTGAGCTCTTTGTCAAGGTAGGACTCTGCCTTCAGAGTGGAGAGTACTCTGTCCTAATTTTCAGGAGCAGCAGTTGTCAGAGCTACTTCTAGGCACCTGTAAGTTTTCAGTTCTTCTAAGGTGGTATGATTAAAGGAGAGGTTTTTACTCCTCTCTTGACTTGTGCTGTGGTCTGTGGGTGACTACAAGCACTCTTTTCTGCCTTGGAACTGTGAGGAAGGCTCCCTCTCCATAGCCACTACAAACTCTGCTATGCCAGCACTCTTCTTCATCCTAGGACTACCATACTGTGACCCAGGTCCAAGCAAGGCAAAGCAAGAGAATCCTGCCTTAGCACCAACAAAGAGATCCCTGCAATTGCTCTGTCTCGTCAGTTGCTTGATTCCCTCCACCATCTGTGAGTCTGGATCTCAGAAAGCAGCTGCCACTGCTGCTGTTGCTGCTGCCACCACCACCTTTGCTGCCAGGGATGGGGTTAGACCACTCTGTTCTCTTACCTAGGTCTAAGAGGGTTTCCTCACTGACCTACTTTGTATTTGGTGTTTGTGGGTTGAGAAGTCTGGAAACTGCCACAACTCTGGCCTGGTCTGTGCTGGCATGGGCCATGCTGGACTGTGTTCCACTCTCAACCTGTTGTGATAAACCCTTCTTGTCAACCTTCCAGACTGTCTTGGGCTGGAAATGGGTTTCACTTTATCATTTTGTGGGTCCTAGAGTTTGTTTAGAGTCATTTTTTACAGAAATTTGGAGGGGCTTAGGGAAGAGCTCATGCAAGTCCCTGCTTTTGCTCCACCATCTTGGCTCCACCTCACTCCAGTATCTTTGCCAAGAAGACCCCAAAATGGGGTCATGGAGAGTCAGACATGATTGAAGCAATTCCACAATAGCATAATGAAAAAAATATTGACTTTGAAATTGGAGGACTTGGATTCAAAGTCTGTTTCTGTCCCTTAGTACCTGTGTGGCATTGGGTAAGTCTTTACACCTATTGGGGCTCAGTTTTTTTCATCTGTAAAATGAAGGAACTGGCTTTCAAAGTCCTTTCTAGATTTAAATATATGATCCTATGCTCTTATGAATGTGAAAGGATATGAGCTAGGCATATTTTGAGAGTGGGGTTGATTAGAGAGAAGGTAATGGGTAGGCAATCCACACATCCTGTTGACTTCCATGTGTTGTGAAGAGAACATAAGGAAATCCTTTAACACATTGGGTGGATTCTGTATGGTGGATTTATAGGAGGATGACATGAACAAGGGTCTCTCGTACAGTAAGGGAAGGCATTGATGGATTACAATCAGCATTGTTGGAGGGGATTCTAGGTCAGTCCTGCTAGGGATGCTTTAGAATATTGGAGTCAGGAAGTGGCAAGACATGCAGATCTTATTCAGATTGTTAATTCCAGTAGTCACTTGTTTTCCTAGAAATGACTGACCATTCCTTTTTTACCCCCAAATAAGGAACTTATAATAGAAATGCCATTGGATTGCTCCTGATGTAGTTCCCAATGGCTGCTCTACTCTGTCACAATATCTGTACCTCTCTTTTCTATTTCTAGCTTCTTAACCCTTGTCCCATCATTTTCTCCACTTCTCACTTTAAAATTCCATTCCTTTTCTTTTTTTGCTTCCTCACCAGTTCATGTCTAAAATCTACTAATGATAGTATTTATGGGAACTGCTAATCTCACTGATGACATTTATGGCTAAAGAGGTCATTAACTACTCTCTGTTTTTCATTCCTTCTGTAACTGCTTCTGACTAGTGAAGGTCCACATTACCCTACTTCTTGAGAGGAAGTCATGCCAACATGTTCTTGAATGCAGGGACCCTATCTTCAAGCCTCAACTGTCTTTAGTGACCAATGCAAAATATGATATATGGAAAAGTCTTTAGTAAATAATAAATCTTTAGCAATATCCCAGACAATTCTTTGTAAGACGAGAACATTTCTTGGATGTTTCACACATTCCTCTATGGATAGGCCAAAAAAAGAAAAAAAAATGAGTGGCAGAAGCAAGGAGGAGGTGGAAGGAGATTTGGTGGGTTTTATTTTGCTCCAGTAGAAGGCCTCTCTGGAATTATTTAGCCAACATTTTCATTGGCAGGATTCAACAAAGCCATTAGAACTATTAAGTGAATGTATTGTTTTGGGTTTTCTTTGGCTCAGCCATCCCTATTATTTAGGGAAACAGAATTGCATATTTGCAGAGAAGAGGGTAGATGGAATGCCAACAAGCCCAAACCCTCTAGTATGGGTATATTGTGGACAAATAAGACTAAAGGCTGAGAGAGGAGCAGAGAATTCCTAGCCTCCTTATATATTCATTTGTGCCAAGTGCAATATTGGAGCTGATCAAATCCTGGTATTTTTCTCTTTCTTTTTGGTTAAAAAGCAATAAGAGCTTTGCAAAAACTCCCCCAATAAATTATCCACTGGCCTTTTTATACCTGGCAAAGGAACATTTTTAGAATGTTGGCCCAGGAGCAGAGGGCTTCGATCTGGAAAAACCAATCTTTCTGGACTTTAGGGTCTAAAAATAAATCTGGATTTGAAAAATCTTTTTTAAACTAAATAAGAAATATTGAATAGTAAAAAGTGCTTTTCTGATAGATCCTGGATTTGGAAATTATGATTTGTTTTGAAAACAGAATATAACATTGGGCAAAAATTTGTCACCTTTATTGTCAAAGGATTGAATTGAGAACCATGCAGAGTGAAACTGTCTATAAAACAGTTGATACTTTCTTCTCTTCACTATCTCTGTGGTCTAGTGTAAGACATTTCTACTTAAAGGGACCCAGTTTCCTCTTCTGTAAAATGGCAGGAAGTTAAGACAGAGGAGATTCAACTACATTTTCTCTACCACCTCTGTCAATGGTTCATTGATTGGTCTTTTTAAAATTCTGTTTTTATTTTTTAGTGTCTTCAGGTATTAATGGCTAAGCCATCCTTGGGGTTTGTATTTTGTAGTTGAGTTTGAGTTCTAAGAATTGAAGATACCCCAACAGGTCATTTAGTTTTTTCCCCTTGCATAGGATGACTTGTGTACTGTTATTGGCTCTATGTATGTATCATTCAGCCTGATGGTTGCTTGCATTCAGTCTGTGGGTATGGGTAATTACATGGTGAAGTGGAATTTCATTGGTTTGCCTAGGTAGATGGCCTGATATGGAATAAATATGCCAGAGGGCAATCTTGCTTCCCCTCATCCTTGAAGACAAGTCTAGTTCTGAGTTTGGAGTACATCATGTTCATGGTATCCCTGCTACTTTGGGTGACAGAAACAGTTGTTAGGTTGCTCAAGGTTCTAGAGTATTCACCAGGGTGGAGGGGCTTGGGTCAGTTCCTGTGGTAAATCCAAGACTAGGCCAAAGTGAGTTCAAATACCCAGATCATCCTTGTAACTATTCCCATCTCCCCCAGATACCATTTAAGACAGCAGTTCTCAACCTGTGGGTTATGTTCAATTTGTAACAATGAAAATACATCCTGCATATCAGATATTTACATAAAGATTCATAACAGTAGCAAAATTACAGTTATGAAGTAGCAACGAAAATAATTTTATGGTTGGGGGTCGCCACAACATGAAGAACTGTATTAAAGGGTTGCAGCATTAGAAACGTTGAGAACCACTGAGATAAGACATTGGCAAAATTGCAAAGTAGCAAATGTTTATTTTTCAGTGTCCATGTTCCTCCCACTTCCCTTGTCCCCCAAATATATCTTATTAAAAGCAATCTTTCAGAAATATTTTAGAAGGTAAACTTCTTGAGGTCAGTTTTTTTTTGTTGTTGTTGTTTTGGTCTTTTGCTTTCCTAGTGCCCAGCGCAGTGCCTAGCACATAGTAATAAATAGCTTCCTTCAAGTCTCAGATAAAGTCACACATTCTACAAGAAAACTTTATTAGTCCTCTGAGACAACTTTCAATCTGTCCTCTCTATATCTTATTTGAACAGAGTTGTTTGAATGTTGTCTCTGCCAATAGTGTGAATTCCTTGAGAGCAGGAACTGTCTTTTGCCTTTCTTTTTATCCCCAGTTCCTAGCATAGTATTTTGCACATAGTAGGCATTTAAAAAAAGCTGGTTGACTGATTTAATAAATGCTTGTTGATTGGCTGGCAGATGAGGTTTAATGTATTGATTCTTGGCTGGCAGATGAGGTTTAATGTATTGATTCTCTCAAATACAAGTTGATCAAAGTCACAAGCCACATGAATCTTTTTTCTAATTTTGTTAGTGTAGATGGCAACCAAGGAGGAACAGATATTTACTTGGCCTAAAAATAAAATAAAAATAAAAATAAATCCACCCCCTTCCCCTCAAAAAACAACAACAACTGGTAGACCAGCTGCCTACTTTGCCTATGCAGAAACCTGACCAGGTTGTTATCCTTTGGCCTAGGGGTCAGGTCCAAGTCTCCCAGTAATCATTAGAGATTTTCTAGTCCTACTCTGATTTGTTTTTTCATCATCATCTGAACTAGATCAGAATTGGTTATGGGAGTGGCAAGTTGGGTTAGAAAGAGAAGATGGAGGACTCACCCTGAAGCAGTTTATGATTGTAATTCTTATGGGTTTGATTCTTTCTTGAAAATGTCTCTGAGAAGTGATCATCCAGCTTCTTCCTGAAGACCTCTAAGGGAAGAATAAGCTGTTACCTCCAAAGGCAGCCCATTTCCATTTGGGATACTTCTGATTCTTAGAAAGTTTATATTTCATCAAGCCTAAATATGAATTCCAGGTGACTACTAATTATCTTCTTATTGTCAAATCCTGTGTCCTTTTCTCAGTCCTTATCCTGGACAATTCCAACATTTGACACTCTTGCCTCTCTTCCTCATTGCTGCTTCTTCCCATGTTACCTACTACTTAGCATCCTGTTTTTTCCTTACCGCTTTCACCATTCCTTCTCTGTTTCTCTTGGTTCCTTATCTTCCTTTTCCCTTCCTGCTAAACATTTGTACCTCCTGAGACTCTCCCCTTGACCCACTTCTCTTCTTTTTCTACAATCTTTCCTTTGATAGTCTCATTTACTCCTACTTTAATTACTGCCTCTATGTGGATACCCCTTAAGTCTATATCTCCACTCAAATGAGACATTTGTAAAGCACTTAGCAGAGTGCCTGGCGCATAGTAGGTGCTATATAAACGTTTATTCTTTTCCTCACCCTCTCTAGTATCTCCCCAGAATTATAGTCTCAATATTTTCGGCTAGTTTCTGAGTATTTCCACATATGTATCCTACTTGAACTTTAAATTTATTCCAAGAGAGTTCTAAATTTACTGCCCCAAACCCCTCATAAATTACCCCCCACCCCCGTATCTTTCTAGTCTTCTTATATGTATACCTTCCATGGAGTCTTTTTCAATCTATGACATTTGCCTCCTTGTTGTCCCTTGAACAAGATATTCAATCTCTCACTTGTAGGTTTTGTTTTTGTTTTTGCTGCCTGTTCCACATTCATTGAATGTTTTCTCTCCTTATCTCAGCCTCTTACCTTCCTTGGCTTTTTAAAAGTTCCAGATAAAAAGAAGACTTTCTGAATTCTCCTTAGTTTTAGTGCTTTCCTTCTTCTGATTAATTCTAATTTATCCTATAATAACTTGTTTGTATGTTGTCTCCCTCCATTAGACATTGAGCTCCTCAAAGGCAGGGGCTGATTCTGCTTTCTTTGCATCAGCAGTGTCTGCAGCATGGTAGGCACTTAATAAATGTTTATTGACAGACTGACAAATTATAAGGAGTTATGGCCTTGGGGAACTTCTTAGGATTTACATAGGAAATGGAAAGGAAAGGGACATTGATATATTGTGGTGACCTTTCCAATTTTTCTCCTATGGCTTATATCCATAAGATATGATATGTCCAGATATGATGACCTTTCTGATTTCACCTCTTACTGTTTTTTTGCTGTTACATTATTTCATTCATGTTCAATTCTTTGTGACCCCATTTGTAGCTTTCTTGGCAAAAGTACTGGAGTGGTTTGCTATTTCCTTTTCCAGCTCATTTTACTGATGAGGAAACTGATACAAGTTAAGTGTTAAGAGTTAAGTGAATTGCCCTGAGTCACACAGCTAGTAAGTATCTGATGCTAGATTTGAGCTCAGGAAGATTAATCTTCCTGACTCCAGGCCCACTGTTCCATTCACTGCACCACCCAGCTGCCCTTTCCTTCCTAGTACCCTGTGCAAATTCATTTGTCTCTGTTTTGAGGAGGGAGAATCCAGGCCCAACACAATGAAGAGATGTCAAATTATTTTCTCTTCCTTTGCAAATAGTCTGCTGCTCTTGGGTGGGAGCTTGCCCTAAGTGAGCATATTTGGTATATTGCATCTTATTGAAGATCTTAGAATCTTCTATAGAGTACCCTGAGTAAATGTGGATGCTACAGCATGTCTATAGCAAAGTGGAGAGAGATGAGTCTCGCTGGTGTGCTGAGGCCTACTGTAGAGTGGGAAACCCATGTTGGGATGGAATGTTCATGGTAAACATTGTAAGACCTCAAGGATCTGACTCATCTCTAGGCCGTACTAGGAGCACTTGGCTCAGTAATACTTCTCAGATTTGGTTTTAGAACAGAAAGATCAGGATGGGGCTGAAAGGAGAAGTCAAGAGAAGGAGGTAGCTTACAAAGGTCATTGTAGTAAAATTAATTCACCAGCATGTCACTTTATCCCCAGAGGGTAGGGTGTGTGTGTGTGTGTGTGTGTGTGTGTGTGTGTGTGTGTGTGTGTGTGTGTGTGCATGTGTGCATGCGTGTGTGTGTGTGTGTGTGTTCTTGCACATGTGTGTAGAATTCCCTTTCCTCAGCTGTCACAACACATAGAACTGTCAGATGGAGGAGTATGGCCTGGCCTCCTCCTAGAAAAGTATCCAAGTTTATAAACAATTATGTAAAAAGCCAACAGAAGTGTCCTTTCAAAAACCTGGTGGTTCCAGCAGCAGACTTTTGCACGAATATCTGCATGTGGTTTGTGGGTGGGTGCATCTGGGCTTGTGTGTTAAGGACTTATCAAGGTGGAAGGGTGAAACTTGGAGCCTTCTAATCCTAAAGGCATGATGTTAATAGGATTCAGGCAGGATGTTCTCTGAGATGTATTGGACAGCTGTGTGTACCACTGGAAGCTCTTAGATGCACATGATGCATCTGGATTTCCCTGCCTGTATTTTCTTAATCATTAATGGAATTTCCCTGGGTGAAGATTATTCAGCTATTGCTATATTTATTATCATGCTATCTTTATTGCTTATTCTGTTCCATCAGAAAGGATGTCATATATATCACAACCTCATGAAGTCTACAGTGAAGTCTTTAACAATATGAATTTAGCATTCATAAAAATGAGAGCATAAGTCATTGTCAGGCTCAAGTAGAAAGGTATTTATAAATTTCTCCATTTTTGGTCCAGGAACTCAAGTATATTCAGTGTATACACCTAAAATTAAGTTGGCAAATTACAGTGTGAACCAAAATTCTTAGTGAATTTTAAAGTTTTATAAGCATAAAGATTTTTGATATACCTTATATGTATTATGAAGGATGGCTTTGGGGTAGGTGGAAGGAGGAAGAAAGGATATAGGGGGAAATCTAAATGATATAAAAACAGAAGATATCAATACATCTCTATTAAACCTAGGTAATGTTTAATACCAGTTTATTTCTACACCAGGAATAATTCAACAAGATTCACGATAGGATGGATATTGAGATAAAAGTACCAATTCTTTTTTTTTTTTTGGAGGGAGGAAAGCAAAGCAATTGGGGTTAAGTGACTTTCCCAAGGTAGCACAGCTTGTAAGTATGTCAAGTGTCTGAGGCTGGATTTGAGGTCCTTCTGACTCCAGTGCCCCACTCACTATGCCACCTAGTTGCCTCCAAAAGTACCAATTCTCATATACCTGTCCTAGAAAGCTCTCACTTTCCTTCAGGGTTACTGGTATTTATCTTAAAGAAGTCTCTTGGTGCATTGAATTTCTAACACTAGACAGGAAAATGCCTTGCCAATGGAGTAATTGTATTTAACTTAAAATACATTGATTAAGCACTTATTGTGCCTAGAACAGTGTGCATGATATGGGGGAAAGGAAAATAAAAAACAATTTAGATAAATTCCTATAGTTTGGAATTTTTGTTCTAATAAAGGAGAAAATTCAGACATAGGTAATTACAATATATAACAACAGTACAGGAAAAGGGTGTTAGAGAGGCCCAAAACAAAGAGACATGTGGGAGCCAGGGGGCAGAGCCAAGATGGCGGTGTGGAAGCAGGAAAACTCTGCAGCTCCCCCCATAACCACCTCAAATACCTATAAAATATGACTCTAAACAAATGTTAGAGCTCCAGAACCCACAAAAGTACTGAGAAACAAAGCTCCAATTGAAGGCAGCCTGGCAGGTGGGACAGGAAGGGCTTATCACAGTGTGCTGGGAGCTGAAACCAGCCCAGCCTGAAACTGCAGCTTGGCCCCTAGGTGGCCAGGACAAGCCATGGCTGGAGCTTTTAGGAAAGCAGATCACCAGCAATTGTGGCAGTTTCCAGAATTATCAACCCATAAGAAACAAGAACAAATTGAAAGGTCAGTGGAATTTGGCTAAATTTGGGGGAAGAAAGGGAGTCCAACCATCCAACCCCAGGGCAAGAAGGTGGCAGAAGCAGTAGCCCTATGGCCGCCTCTACATGGCTGCTTCAGAGCTCTCAGCCTGCAGATTGCAGGGGGGCCAAGTGATCATTCAGAGGCTAAGTGCTCTTGCCTTAAGCTGCCTGGATCGAGATTGTGGTCTTGGGTGGTAGTCCTGAGGTATGTGAACAGTGAGCCAAAGCTGGTGGGGGCTGCAGAGATGGAGGCCTCCTAATATCTCCAGCAACTGTGAAAACCCCAGCAAATTGGGACAAAACTCTCCCCTCTGGAAGCAGAGTTCCACAGAGCCTGGCAACATGAGCAGGCAAAGGAAGCAAAGTAAAAACAGCAAGCCAACTTTAGATTCCTTTTTTGGGGACAAAAAGGATCAAAGGCATGGATCAGGAAGAAGACAACACAGTGAGAACTCCTGCACCAAAAGCTTCCAAGAAAAATGTAAACTAGTTACAAGCCATATAGGAGCTTAAGAAGGATTTTGAAAACCAAATAAGAGAAGTGGAGGAAAAATTGGGAAGAGAAATGAGAATGATGCAAGAAAATCATGAAAAGAGAGTCAACAACCTGACTGAAGAAAACAATACCTTAAAAAATAGACTAACTCAAATGGCAAAAGAGGCCCAAAAAGCCAATGAGGAAAAGAATGCCTTAAAAAGTCAAATTTGCTGTTTGGAAAAAGGATCTCAAAAGCTT
>JAQQSU010014099.1:0-11500 GCA_028627135.1 Pseudochirops cupreus | reverse complement strand
TTTTTTTTTTAATTTCTGTGGACCTCTGCTTCCAGAGGGGAAAGCTCTGTCCCAAATCGCTGGGCTTTTCCCAGCTGCCGGAGCTCTTAGGAGGTTGCTGGGTCCTTCCCCCACTTCCAGTTCACTGAAGAAAAAGAAACACAGCACCAAAGCCCAAGACCGCAATCCGGATCCAGGCTGCTCAACATGAGAGCACTTGGCCTCTGAACAACCGCTTGGTCCCCCTGTAGTCTGCAGGCCAAGAGCTCTGAAGCTGCAATGTGGAGGCGGGTACAGGACCTCTGCCTTCTGCTTCCTAGCCCTGGAGGTGTTTTGGCAGGACCCGCTTTTCTTCTATGACCTCTCAAGGCCCACTGACCTAATCTGGATACTGCTGCAGCTGCCACCAATCTGCTCACCTGAAGCTCCAGCTGGGGCTCGGCTCCTCTCGTCCAGCCACCTCGTGGCTCTTCTTGTTCAGCCACCCCCGGGACACAGCGGCAGTTTCAGGCCAGGCTGGTTTCAGTTCACAGTGCTCATATAGTTCCTTGTAGCCAAGCTGACTTTAGTGGAAAGTATATTTGTGCGTGTTTTGGAGTTCTAGAATTAGTTTAGAGTCCTATTTTATGGGTATTTTGGGGTGGCTATGTGAGAGCTGCGATATGTTGCTGCTCCTGCACTGCCATCTTGGCTCTGCCCCTAGTCCAATAATTTTTTAATTGTCTCTACTGGGTCTATTTTTCAGGTCAGTGTTTTGTTGTTTTTTTTTCAATGAGATATTTTACATTGCCTTCTATTTTTTCATCTGTTTGGATGTGTTTAATAGTGTCTTGATTTCTTATAAAGTCATTTGCTTCCATTTGCTCCTCTCTAATTCTTAAGGAATTATACTCCTTGGTGAGCTTTTGAGATTCTTTTTCCATCTGGCAAATTCAACTTTTTAAGGCATTTTTCTCCTCATTGGCTTTTTGGGCCTCTTTTGCCATTAGAGTTAGTAAATTTTTTTAAGGTGTTATTTTCTTCAGTCAGGTTGTGGACTCTCTTTTCATGATTTTCTTGCATCATTCTCACTTATCTTCCCAATTTTTCCTCCACTTTTATTATTTGGTTTTAAAAGTCCTTCCTAAGCTCCTCTATGACCTGTTACCAATTTACATGTTTCTTGGAAGCTTTTGGTGCAGGGGTTCTGACTGTGTTGTCCTCCACCTGTTCCCTGCTTTGATCCTTTTTGTCCCCAAAAAGGAATCTAAAGTTGAATTGCTGAGCTTCATTTGCTTCCTTTGCCTGCTCATGTTGCCAGTCAGATAACTTTATTTTTGAGCCAAAGTAGATCTTTGCTTCCAGAGGAGAGAGCTTTGTCCCAAATTGCTGGGGGTTTTGCAGGTGCTGGGGCTATTAGGAAGCTGCCATCTCTGCAGCCTCGACCAGCTTTGGCTAACTGATCACATACCTCAGGACCACCACCCAAGACCCCAATCCCAATCCAGGCAGCTCAAGGCAAGAGCATTTAGCCTCTGAATGGTTGCTTGGCCCCTGTGCAATCTGCAGTCCAAGAGCTCTGAAGCAGCCATGTGGAGGCAGCTGCAGGGTTGCTGCTTCCACTGCTTTCTTGCCCCGGAGACTGGTGGACAGATCTGCTTCTCTCCCCCAAATTCAGCCAAGTTCCTCTGACCTTTCACTTTGTCTTTGGCTTTTATGAGTGGATAATTCTGGAAACTGCCACAGCTGCCACTGATCCCCTCTCCCAAGTGCTCCAGCCGCATCTTGTTCTGGCTGCCCTAAGGCTAAAGATGTGACTGGTCTCGTCTCCCAGCATGCTGCAATGAGCCCTTTTTCTCTGCCTTTTGGGCTGCCTTCACTGGAAGCTTTGTTTGTCTGTACTTTTATGGGTTTTGGAGGCCTAAAATTTGTTTATAGTCACAGTTTTTAGGTATTTGAGGTGGTTATGGGGGGAAGCTCACGGATTTATCCTGCTTTTACACTGTCATCTTGACTCCACCGCCCAATTTTATCTAAATTAAATTCCATATTTAGTGCCATACCAATCAATCTACCAAGAAATTACTTCATATAGGTGGAAAAAAAAATAGTGACAAAATTCATTTGGAAGAACAAAAAGTCCAGAATATCAAGGCAATTAGTGAAAAGAAATGCTAGGGAAAGTGGCCTAGACATACCATATTTTTATCTGCGTTATAAAGAAGCAGTCATCAATACTACTTGGTACTGCCTGAGGAATAGAGTAATGGATCAATGGAATAGATTGGGTACAAAAGACTCAGTAGTCAGTGATTATAGTAATATACTGTTTGACAAACCCAAAGACCCCTGTTCTTGGCATAAGAACTCACTTTTTGACAAAAACTGCTGGGAAAATTGGAATGTAGTATAGCAGAAACTGGGCATAGACCATCATCTAATGCCATACACCAAAATCAAGTCTAAATGGGTGCACAACCTAGGTATAAAAGCTGATACTGTAAGTGATCTGGGGAAACATGGAATAGTTTACCTGTCAGATTTACAGAGAAGGGAAGACTTTATGACCAACGAAGAGTTAGAGAACATTATAAAATATAAAATGGATAATCTTGATTATATTAAACTGAAAAGGTTCTGTACAAACAAAGCCAATGTAACCAAGATTAAGAGGAAGGTGGGAAACTAGGAAAGAATTTTTACAACCAGTGTCTCTGATAAAGGCTTAATTTCTAAAATTTACAAGCGATTGAGTCAAATATATAAGATAACAAGTCATTCCCCAGTTGATAAATGGTCAAATGATATGAATAGGCAATTTTCAAAGGTAGAAATTAAAGATATCTATTAGCATATGAAAAAATGCTCTAAATCACTATTGCTTCAAGAAATGCAAATTAAAACAACTTTTAGGTACCACATCTCTCTAGTCAGATTGGCTAAGATGACAAAACAGGAAAATGACAACTGCTGGAGAGGATGTGGAAAAAGGGAAACACTAATGCACTCTTGGTGGAGCTGTGAACTGATCCAACCATTCTGGAGAACAATCTGGAGCTATGCCCAAAAGGGCTATAAATAATTGCATACTCTTTGACCCAGTAATACCACTTCTGGGGTTGCATCCCAAACAGATAATAGAAGTGGGAGGAAGACCCATATGTACAAAAATATTAATTGCAGCTCTCTTTGTGGTGGCAAAAATTTGGAAATTAAGGGGATGCCCATCAATTGGAGAATGGCTAAACAAGTTGTGGTATATGAATGTAATGGAATACTATTGTGCTATAAGAAATGATGAGCAGATGGATTTCATATTTACCTGGAGAGGCTTATACAAACTGATGCTAAGTGGGAAGAGCAGAACCAGGAACAAAGTTGTACACAATCACAGACATATCGTATGTGTGACAACCAACTTTGATAAACTGGAATCTTCTCAGCAACACACAGTTATAAGACAACTCTAAAAGTCTCAGGATGGAAAGAAATGTCTACATTTCAGAGAAAGATCTAGAAAGAACAGAGTTTAAATAGAAGCTATCTACATGCTATCATTCTTTTCCATGTTTGGTTTTGTTTCTTCTTTTCCATTATTCACTCCATTGGCTACAACCCTTTTATACAACCAGACTAATGTCCAATGTGAAAGTACTTGCAGATGCTGTATTTGATTGGATGCCACCATGGTGGAGAGGGGGGAAGGAGGGGAGAAAATTCAGAACTCAAGGGATCATGGAACTGAATCTTGTAAACTAAAAGTAAATAAATCAATTAAAAATAAAATAAAAAAAGAAATGTATATATGTATGTATGTAATACACATTTTACATGTATATGTAAATGCCCACATACATTTTCATATGTGTAATTTGTATATTCATCAAAAACTTTCCTGACAGAATATAAGTTCTTTGAGGCCAGAGACTTTGGGATTTTTGTATTTGCATTCCTGTCATCTAACACAGGGTCTGGCACATAGTAGGTGCTTAATTAATTCTTATTTGCTTCCCCACATCAAGTCTCTTCCCCACTTCAGTCCTTTCAGCATTCAAAATTTCTCTGCATCAAGTCATTTTCCTAAAGTGCAAGTCAGATCATGCCACAACCTGCCCTCTTCAGTAAACTCCGGTGACTCTGTCACCTCAGGATCAAAAATAAAGCCCTAGTTGTCTTTTAAACCCCTTCATGTCTTGACCTCTTCCTAACTTTGTCGTCATCTTATATTTTACTCCCTTCCATGTACTCTAACTTCTAGTGACTGTTGCCTCTTTGATAGATGGGTTGTTTTGTTTGTTTCTTTTTGCACACAGTCCTCCATTTCCCAAATCCATGCCTTTTCCCAGGCTGTCCTCCATCCCTGGAATTTTCCCTCTCTTGGAGAAAGAACATTGCCTCTTAGCTTTCCTGGATACCCTGTAGTCCCAGCTGAAATTGCACTTCAGTGAGTGGTCTTCTCCTTCCTCTCTTCATGCTGGTGCCTTCTCTCTGATGTTATGTCCAGTTTAACTGGCGCATGTTTATTTGTAGATTCTTGTGCAAAATCTTTCTCCCCAATCAGACTGGGTCTTTCACTGGAGCCTTGCTTAGGTTGGATTTTGGTAGCCTCAACACTTAGCATGGAACTTTGCACTTAGTTGGTCCTAAATTAATATTTGTTGCTTTAATTGATTGAATTACTAATGAGTTCTTGACATCCTCAGCTTCTACTTGAACAGTTTTAAAGAAAGGGTGTTCATCAGTGGAAAGCCCTTCCCAGGTAAGTAGTTCTACTTGTTTGGAAGCATCATGATAAACCACAAGTAACTGGGTCTTGGAGTCACATGACTCAATTCAAGTCCTGCCAATATTGCTCATTAGCTTATGAGCCATTGGATTGTAGATTACTTATTCTTTCTGTGACAAAATGTCCTCCACTATAAAGTGGGAGTGATGACAGTATCTACCCCATAGCATTTTTGTGAGGAACCACTAAAATTCTGAAGAAATCAAATTTTGGTGGTTTTGGTAGAAACATCTTCCTTACTAGGCAATCTTAACTTTATGCTTCTATAATATGATTTCATCTGGACAAATATATATGTAATCTGGGTAATAGGATGTAGAATTTTGACTTTCCAGTGCTGGTTTGAGTTCTTCCCTCTCTAGCTTCACAGATTAAGTTTAATTGTTTGTCCCACATAATAGATCTTCCAGTTTTGGAAGATAGTTACCATGTTCCAACCTCAGCCATGCAACATCGTTCCCCACTTTCACCCTTCTCACAAATGGCCCAGTTTTTTTTCCCCCAAGTGTCCCTGAACATATTAGTGCCTAGAAGTAAAACAAAAGAAATGCAAACAAACAAACAAACAAAAAAATGTAAAACAATAACCAGTGCAACCTATAACGGGATTGTTACCAACCTTGCTCTGCATACTCTATTCATACGAAAATAGTGAAAACTGAATTAGCTCCTTACACCAGGCGTATCGCACTGTTGACTTACTTGGAGCTCGTAGTCATGCAACCGATCTAGGGTTGTTGTTGTTGTTGCTGTTTTCCTATACAAGACTTTCTCATATTCTGTGCAGTTGCCTTTTTCAACCTAAATTAGGAATTGACATTTATTACTATACAATTTTATTCTTCTACTTTTATTTCCATGCCACTGCATCACCAAATTCCATGGCTAGAATGCCATCCTTCCTCACATTCACTTCAGAGAATGTCTCTCATCTTTAGCTCATTCCTTAACTTCTGCCTGAAGCCCTTCTTGATCCTCCATCTTTGAGTGAACTCCTTTCATCTCTAAACAACTTTCATCTGTTTGGCATTCTGCTAATAAACATATCCATATATCTGAAGGTGTGTGTAGTTGTGTATGGATGTTAACATTAATACAGACATTTCTCTCCTGAAAATGTAAGTTCATTTAAATCAGGGCTGATTTCATTAGTCTTGGTAATGGCCAACCCTCACGACAGTACCTGGCACATAATAAGTGTTTAATATATGTTTTTGATGAATTTATCTCATGATTCCAAAATATATGAATTTTGTTTGTGAATTCGGATTCTATCATTCTGTACAGTATCTGTTCTGTACCTCCCAGCCTTGGGTCATCTCCAAGTTAGACAAACAAAGCTTCTCCCTAAATCACTGATGAGAACACTGAATTGGAGAGACCCAAGGCAGTGGAGAGAGCTTTGAAACAGAAATGATCAACTTAGAGTACCAAATTCAAATCCCACATCTGACACCTTTGTACCTGCATGTGCTTTACTTGGGCAGCATATCAGGATTGACAAAAGGAACAGTGGCCTTGCAAACCCAAAAATCCTGCCTCTGGCACTTGGTAGCCATGTAAACTTGGCAAAACTCCTCCCTCATTTCCTGCCTCAGTTTTCATATATGCAAAATGGGGACAAGAACAGTTTAAGTGCCTCCCCTTCCCCCAATGTGATTCTGACATTAAATGTGATAAGGCTCATAAAGCACTTTTAAAATAGTAGTGCCCTCTCTAAAACCCTGAGAGCATTAACCTCAAAGAAGGGAACCAGCCTATGATGACTTCTTCCTTCACAACTGTGATTGTCTGAGTCTTTTCTTTCTAATAAAACATCTTGTCAACCACAGATAAAAGCATGGAGTGGTAGAAGGATCACTGAGTAAACCTCGGGTTTTACAGGGCTGGCAGGTTTCTTGTTCCATAGCCAAGCTTCTGCCTCATGGACCCTGAGTTAATTCCTCCTGCACCGCCATCCTCAAAAGGCAAATAAGGATCTTTAGAGACATGACCTGTTTGCCTGAACTCTCCCAGGAGTGGGTGGGGGAACCCAGTCTCAGAACTAAAAAGGCCAGAGTGGGGGGGGGGGGGGGGGGCTCTGCTTTCATAAGAGTTCCTGCTCTGAGTTTCACTTAAACCTCATCTGCTTACTTGGGTGGGCATATTGCCTTCTTCTTACTAGAGAGAATTCCAGTTCCTTTGGATTTCCCAACACCAATGGAAAAATGTTCTTTGTTGGATTTTCTGTTCTTGTCCAGTAGCACTTTCTGAATCAGGTGTTTGAACTAGCCCCTAATGATGGGAGTTGTGTAACCACAGCATCGTGATAACTGCCTCTTCTCTAACCTTTTTAGCATTGGAAACCATTTTGCATATATGAGCTCATTTGTGCCCCACAGTCCTCCAGGGATATAAGCACCATACTCTGGAGATGGCAGGCTGGAGCTAGAGAGTGAGGGCTTAGATATCAAACAGAAATCAGATAATATTGAAAAGCACTTAGCACAGGGCCAGGGCAAAGATCAGGGACTGTATAAAGGCTTATTCCTTCCCTCCCTTTCTTTTCCACTGGGACAGAAAATTATTTCTGATAGGGAATTAAGACTGTTCTTGAGATTTCACCTAAAGAAAGACAATCAGGGGGTGGCTAGGTGGCACACTGAATAGAGCACTGGCCCTGGAATCAAAAGGACCTGAGTTCAAATCCATCCTCAGACACTTAACACTTACTAGCTGTGTGACCTTGGGCAAGTCACTTAACCCCAATTGTTCTGCCTTCCCCCCTCCAAAATAAAAGAAAAAAAATAATACTTCATGCACAAATAAGACAACACTTTCTCTAAAACTTAAAAAAAAGTATTAAAGCATTGCCTGGAACAGAGAGTCATTATGTTACTTGCCCAGGGTTGCTCAGACAGCAGGGCTTAGGCAGAGCTTGAACTCATATTTCATTTTCTAGGAAGTCAAAGCCATGTCTTCCGTATCATACTTACTTTTATTAGTAAAATAATAGGTATTTGAGAGCTGGAAGCAAGTTCAGGGTTCATCTGAGCCAAAGCACTCCTATTGGAGAGAAAGAACTTGAAGGCTGGGAAGGGAAAATGAGAGCCCTGACAAGTAGCGGGGGGGGTGGTGGGGGCCATCTGGAGGGCCAGGGTCATTTTGGTTTTTCTCAGTGCATAAGCAGTTGAAATGAATAGAGGCCATAGTGAAACTCTCTGTATGCAGCAAAAGTCACCTCACTAGTCCCAATCTCTCAGTGTTTTGAAAGTAAACCGTTTCACTTATTTGTTTCTTCACCAGACTCAGAGCTCCTTGCCTACATTAAGAAAACTTTAAACCTTCCCATAGTCAATAAAGATTGGGTCAAAGGACTTTGTTGTTTCCCTTTGAAAGAACAATTTGGAATTGGAAGCAATTTATGGAGTTTCCTGGCTAGGCAACGGGTGATCCTCTTCTACTTCTAGATGAAAGGATGTTCTAATACCTAAGGGACACCACCCGTCAAGAAGATAGGAGAATGTAACTCCTGATTGCAAGGGCTATTTTTCCACTTGTCTTTTGTTTAACCTGAAATGATTGATGCATGCCTGTTAGACTGGCTTCTAGCCTAATGCTCACCCCCTTTTTAAACAAATGAGGAAGGCGAAGCCCCAGAGAAAGATCTTGAATTCTCCAAACTCAAGCAGCAAGTGAGCCTCATGGGAGGATTTGAAGTCACGTCTTCAGCCTTGCAGATCCATGCACCACTGTCCCATGCTGTCTCCCAACCTAGATCCCTGCTTGTTTTCTGGGGCCTGAGCCCATAATATGTCCCTTGGTCACACAGGCTTCCTGGACCTTCTCTTACCAATGAGCTTCTGTGGAGTCATCTATGCAATTTATGGAGTGGTATTTGGGAATATGTTTGTTCTGGTCTCCATTGTTGTGTATATGGTGTGCTGGAGTGGAGTATAGGCATTTGAAGATACATTGGAAGAAAAAGCAAGGTTAAAGAACCATAGCTTTGTAACTGATAAGGATGCACATTACCCTTGCCACATTCCACACACTGAAGCAACCGTGGCACACCCATTTTGCAGATAAGAAACTGAGGTCCAGACTCCTGAAATGACTTGGGCAAAGGCATACTGATAAAAAAATGCTAGAATGAGAAGCAGAACTTGCTTCTTATTCCTCAGTCAGAACTCATTTTAGAGAACCATGATGCCTCCCTCTGCGGGAAACCTCTCATTGCAAATAGGAGGCAAGGTGGGCCTAGCCATCCCACACGATGATGAGCAATGTTCTGTTTCCAGTCCCAGTGTGAGGACCAAGGATGACTTTGTTCCCATTTTGAATCATTAACTTGTGTTTTCCCCTCATTTAATAGGAACTGACTTTGAGCTGGATCTATTATCCTGAATGTCTACATTAACTGTTCAGATTTGGGCCTGTTCACTTCCAGTTTCCATCTGGGATTGGAAACACACACTGCCAAAACAAGGCTGGGCAGGAGGCTGCTTGTATGGCTTAGCCATCTGGGAAGCAAAAGAAAAACGCCAGAGATCTCCTGGGAAGCCTTGTTTCTGGGCCCAATCCAGCTCCAGTCTTGGCTTCATTGTTGTTGTTGTTGTGCAGTATTAGAAAGGAGGGAACAGGACATGAAATGATGTCTGGAGTTGAAGGGGGCTGAGACCTTTCCTAAGCACGGATGACTACAAGAATAATGAAGATACAGTGGAAAATAAAGGAGTGCATGGGCTTCCTGAGGTTAGTGGTTATATTCTCTTCAGTCCAGCCCAGTGGAGAATGGTCTGCATTGATCTTGAGAAGTCAGGTGGTTTCAAAATGAGGGCTTTGACAGAGCCCCAGTGGAGGGTGTTGGGAAAAGGGAGGGGAAACTCATTCTCTCCCAAGATTGTCTTTTCAAAATGTCAGGTTGTTTGTACTAAGTGCAACCTGATGATTCTCTCATCTGCAATGAAATCCATCACTAAGGATGGATTTCAGGAGCTTTCAGGACAACTGTCATCCTGCCTCCTGAGCCTTTGGAGTATTTCACTTCAAGTCACTGATGTCATGGTGGCAAATACAATTGTGCTCCTTGAGAAGGCTGGGGAGATCGTGCTTGGGCTTTGAGACTGTCAATCCCATCTCCCCCTCTCTCAGCTCAGAATCCAGATGGTTCCATTAGGATTGTTGTTGTTACTAAGCATTTACTGAGTGAGTACCTGCACCAAATCAACACAGAGAAGGCACGATCATCACCACATTCTTCCTCCTACCCTCGTCTGTTCTTTTTTTCTGGGTTATTATTGGCTAGGTTATCTTTGGCAGTTAGGAGCTGGTCGCCACTGGCTTCTTTCTCATGAATTTCATGATTTGAAAAACACAGGAATAAAATGAAAACCCTTTTAAAGGACTTCAAAAGGGCATTCATTGATTCAGCCATTCATTCATATAGTAGAAAGAAGTCGGAATGAGATCAGGTTTTATCACTGGCCCAGAGACAAGACAGAGAGTCCTCAGGGACTCCTGCTGCCATAGCCAAGTTTCTGGCTTCCATTGGTGCACACCTGTCTGTTCTCATTGTAAGTGCTCTTTTGGTGAGCTCAAGGAATTTTCTGTGCTGCAGAAAGTGAAAAGCTAGCTTGGTCTTGATTTTGCATATGTATTCAGAAGGGCCTTTGGTCTCTCTGACATTGGCATTCTCCTCAAGAGGCCATGTTAGATAGTGAAGAGAATCCTGTCTCTGGAGTCTGAAAAAGCTGGCTTCAGCCCCTCTCTTTGGCACTTACTTACTGTACATTCCTAGGCATCACCTAACGTGTCTATACCTCAGTTTCCTTCTCTAGAAAATGGGGCAATAGGGAATAATGCCCAGTATTCCCTTGAACAAACTCAGCATTCTGGTCAAACTGACGTATTTGTTTTCCCCTGTACACTCCAGTTGCTATCTCTGGTCCTATGCAGACACTTTCTTCCAAGCCAGAAACACACTTTCAGTTCACCTCTGTTTCCTGGAATCCTTTGTTTCTTTGCTCAAGTGTTGCTTCCAATATAGGGACTTCTCGACTCCCCCTTTAAAGTAGTAAGTACTACCACCTCTGACTCTCCCTCAAATGACCTTGATGGCAAGGCTTTGCGTCAAAACATGGCCATATCATCTTGCCTTTGATACCTCTAGTAGGTGTATCTGTTACTCAGTGGGCTGAGATTAAGTGGTCAAAGACCTCCAAACTAGTACAATATTCCACAAGAACTACGTCCAGGTAGGCCAAGCACATTTGGGATGTATGCAGGTGAGAGTGAGAACCTATTAGCCAAGTGGAGAAAATATTAGATTCCAGAAACTAGATCTACTCCCAACACATCAGTGAGCAAGAATCTCCTGAAGGGGAGGGAAAGTCCTCATCCTACTCCTTGCTCAGGTCTCTTCGTCTCCTCCCCTGTGGGCCAGAGGAAGAATGTGCTGGTGCTAAAGGGTCTGAAAGATTTGAGAGCCCAATCTCCCCATCAGTATCCTAGCAGCTAATGTCAGCTGCTATCAGTCTCTGTGTCAGGATCCAAGGATAGATGGATAGATTCACTTGCATTAAGGAGAGCTTTCTGAGTACCCTACAGAGAAGAGAGAAGAATCTCTAGCCACCATGAGCTGTGAGTTACTCCTTAGCACACATGAGTTCATTTCTTTTTTTTTTTTTTGGATTTAATTTTTTTTTTACTTTTTTTTTTATTTACTCATTTACTTTTAATTTACAAGATTCAGTTCCACAATCACTTGAGTTTCAG